>VXAV01004241.1:142720-155856 GCA_013399715.1 Alectura lathami
AGAAAGACTTGTAAGTTAAAACTAGAGGAAAGGAACAGGTATTTCTGGTAACAAAGCTATAAAACTTCACAACTCACTCCTGGGTTTGCAACAGGCTCAAAACTGGACTGAATACATACAGTCCTAAAGATCTAATTAGCTGTCTTTAATTAGAAATTAAATGAAAAACTGGCAAATGTGGCTTTGAAGACTGGGACATCAATCTCTGCTGATGTGTAAGTCAGTGCTACAATATCATATAGCCCTTTCTTTTCTGCATTAAAGGTTCTGTTAGCTTCCTTGTGCAAGGTTTAACAGGAATTCAGTATCTATTTATCCAAAAGATGATACGGGTTGAATAAACACAGAAAAAAAAAAAAAAGCCCAGAGTTAAATGCCTTCTGCACTGGTGGAACTGTGGTATCCCCTAGGCCATCTAGAGATCAGCAGTTCAACTTACAGAAACCAGGCAGAACCGAAGGCATGAACTAGAGTTCACAACAGAGGATGAACATCACTCCCAGCCACAAAAATATACTCCAAAAGTTCTATTGCTAACACAGAAAATGCTGAACACTAGACTTACCCACTCATTTACCACTTCCTCTGTGGCATTTTAATAATCCAGTTTCAGTATTGCTAAGGATTTCAGTGTTACTAACATAGAAATGCTCATTTTAAGGGACAGGAAAGCAAAGGAGACCGGTTTAGATCCAGAACTTCTGCTCCACTGAAGCACTTTGGCTCTGTGCGTGTTCTGTCCTCTCTGGTGTCCTGAGAGTGTAAGTCCTAAGGACAGGATTTGTTTGGTATCAGTCAGTCAGTGTATAGGACTGTGTAAAATCATACACCACGAATAAATTCACATACACAAATAAAGTTAACGAGAATATTGCCTGCACTGCACTGACAAACTGACAAGGTTCAGAGTTTGGCTTAATAATTATTAACAATAAAACCAGAACTTCCTCCCTTTTTGCTTATTTTTTTTCTTTGTCATTTTCCAGCACCTTGTATCTCCTGAAAAACTCCCTAAAAATCACTAAAGATCTCATGAACGCTATTAGCCCTGCCAAAAACACGGCAAAGAAATTGCAGGACCATAGTATCAGGGGACATTTCTGCCCCATACAACAGGCCTTTTACTTTCTCTTTGCCTGTGGGAACTAATCCAGAAATAAACAGAAATAAAGTTCCGCCATAACTGGAAACACAGCAGGCCAATTACAGTAATTAGAGCACATTTGCTACCCTTTATAAATATTCATTCGTTATCCCTGTAGCCCTTGTGACATGAGTTGAACAGCCTTGTGCAACACTGAAGTCAGCTAGGGCACATAAACACATGTAGTGCTGTCAAGCTGAGGTTTCAGCTTCCCTGTTATCAGGCATCCTTTTTAACAACTGCAGTTTTGTAGCCATACTTAATTATGTTCATATTTTTTTTTCCTGCTTTTACTGCAAGTCCACAAACACAGCTGTAAACTACAATAATTAGCCTGCTCATGTTACTGACCTGGAATACAAGCACCTTCCAGACATCATCTGGAGATCAGAATTAAAAAAAAAAGGCTGTTTGTTTCCAGAACCAGACAAATAATTTTACAGCCCTCAGTCATTGAAGTTAAGTGGCCAGCAAGTACAGTAATGTTTATCTTTCTGCTCGGTAAAGCGCTATCACTTAAACCGTGTGCCTACCACAGGAAGAAACTCGAGTGGGCTAGCATAAGTTTCTGTAGGTACTTATATACAGAGGCAAAGTTTTGTCACACAGTTGCTGAATGATGAATTGAAGCAATGCTGCCAATTTCATTAGTGATGCACTTCACATCACAAAGAAGCTGAGTGTTATCATCCAGAACTTTTACAGTGATAGCAATTCTCAGGTCAACCACGGGAAAGGGGACAGTCCCACTCCAATATATAACCGCATTCTGGGAAATCAGGCAGATCATCTGCAACACTGTAGAACTGCAGATGTCTTTAATTTTGAAGAGGAATGCTTCAGGGGACAACCTGAATGGAGAAAATTAAGACTGCACAGCATTATGCGGGACAGTAATTGGGCAAAGTTACGTTTTCGTTAGGTGAAGGCAGAGAGCACAAATTAAATACAGGTATCACAGGATGAAAATGAGCATGATTTAATGGGAACTGGAAAGAGGAACCAGCAACAATCGCTGGCATCCTCATACAAACATACAGGCTTTGGTATGCCCTAAAGTTTCATTAATAAAATATTCCTCCTAGTGGGACTGGTGTAAACCTGTGTGTGCATTTGTTCCCACTGATTCCTTGCTCTTCCTCTGACAGCAGCAACTCTGGCCCATGGCTGAAGTACTTCAAGCACTTGCACAAGACCTTGTTGCCTATTTTAATTTTTGCATACTACTTGCACGCAAAGTCAAAGGAAGTTTTCCCTGCAAACCAAGATTTACCATTATTTGCTGTCTTTGAATATGATTGTATTTCTAACTATAAAAGTTTTATACTCAAGATGCATCTACATAAGATGCATTGGTCAATTCTAGAAGAGCCAAGAGTTCCTGAGAAACTACAAATACTAGCTGTGTGTGAGTGCTTGGTAAGAGAACAGGTTTTCGACAACACGAACCGCAGAATGAGCCCAATTCGAGGGTCCTGCATTGCCATCTACGGGCCACTCCTGGCAGTGCGCTTCTGAGTCTCCGGAATCCTGTCCTAAAAGCATCAAGCCACACCAGCCATCTTTAAAAAGGTGTATAAAATATTTGGGCAGCATCTTGCCCAACACAAACTATGAAACTGCTGCTTTTTCATTGTTGGAGAATTGTTTCATATTTCTCAAACTTACAAAATATTTGTTAAAAAATATCATCACTGTGCTAAAGAACTGTCGCTGAGCACTGATCTAATAGAGAGGCACACAAATTCAGACAACAGATAGGTCAAGCTCAATAAAAAGAGCAATCACATCTTTCTGTGTTGGGAAAGCTGATGTAAATAACAGAGGGGACTGCTCAAAGCAACAAGCTGCACGGCAAGCTGCAGTTAAGCCCTGTGGATCCTAAATGTTATCACTAGGGTGTATATTTGAAGCTCCATTACAATACAGGGTCATGTAAATCCATACTTCCAGTGTCTTACACTCCCAGTGCCAGGCACTGCCAGAAGCGACCCAGCGACACACTGCCTCATGGGGTTACTCTTCTCCTCAGAAAGGCTCCCTGGGGATAAATTACACTTGCCTTTAGGGAAAGGAGGAATTGAACATTCATGCTTGTAAACAAACCAAACCAAAGGTGCTAATCCCCCACCTGTCACTCAAAGACTAAGGACCTCGCCAGGTTCAGGTTCTAAACCAAACAGCCAAGTGGGACTATTTGCTTCCCTGCTTTCTGGGGTTTTAAAAAATATGTTTCCAAAAGTACACCAGAAGTCTTAAGGAATGAACTCTTACATCTCAGATGCAATGCCACCATGCTACACTTCTGGGACAGACAGTTCATTTAGCAGTATGGACGCACACGTACTTAGTGTATTGCTCATTAGTTGTGAACAGGCTAATCTACACTTCTACATAGAATTTCTGCACATGATTCTGGCTCTGAACTTGTATCAGTCGCACTACTTTTGGCTTAAGTATCTTTGTCACCTACTCTACTTCTGTACCCCCAGAGCTCACTGTAGAGTGAAAAACCAGGTAAGCATAAACAGGTGGACATGCACAACAGGTAGGATGCACATACAACAAATAGGAACAACTTCCCTGTAACGTAAGTGCTTACAGTACAACGCACCAACGCCTATCTCACCTTCCCAGCTAGAAATATCCTGCAGGCATCACAGCACAGTGAATCACACAGAGCTATAAAAAGGGACACGGTGCTCAGTGGAGTGGAGTCTGTTGTTATGAGTGACACCAGAACAAGACCCTTTGCAACGTCAGCACAGGTATGGGAGAAAGGCTGTCAGCCTCTTCCTGTTACTGATCGTTGGTAAAGGAAAACTGAAAACAGTAGTGTCACACTGACAACTCTAGAACATCACCTCTGGTCAGAAAGCACCAGTTTCCCCAGCAGCATGAGGTGTAACCTCACCCACAGCAAACCTCTGTGAACAAAAAGCTTCACTCTTCACTCAGAAAAGTATCAGGCACAGATGCAGCCCTGCTCTACAGCAGAAGCTTGCACAGCCATGAGATTAATGGTATCAATCAGCCATCAGTACTACAATTAACTGCAGTACTACAGTTAACTGCAATTAACAGCTGGAAGACCTTGCTTTGTTTCAAAAGCAAAGTGTCAATATTCAGATATGCCCTGGATCAGTGGGGCAAAAAAGAGTGATTCAAAGATGAGCACTGGAATTCTGAGTGCTGAAGAAGCTGTTGGTGCTCTCACCTGAAGGACAGACACATAACATTCCATGTTAATAAATTAATGGTAACAAGGCACCTACAGAGTGCTCCGACAAGTTTAGCTATAGTTACACCTGTTACCACCCACAGGAACAGCAATAAGACAGAAACTGAGAGCAGAGTTTCACAAAGGTGTTTCAAACGGACAATATGCCTGTCCTGGAAGTGACTTCTATAAATCCTACCTCAAACCCAAGGCTCTGTCACATGTCTGCAATACACCCGTGCTCTGTGTGCACAGACATTTGTGTACACACACAAACGCAAGTTTGTCCCTTTTAAGTTTCAGACCCTTATACTGTGAAGACAGAAATCTATTAACATAAAATAAGAATTTCTTTCCACTACTCATGAGCAGGTGATTGTCCATTTGCAAAAGAGACTTCATTTCCCACCCAGATCTATGAGAGGAGCCATTTTAAATTTGGAAATAACCCTTCTTTGGGAGCCAAGCTTCAGTCTCCTAGCAACAGCACGAGCACCGTGCGACAGAAGTACAGCTTTCTGCACAGGAGGGCCGCTGAACACCCGGCTGCAGGTTTCCTCCTCCAGTGCCCTGTGTTGAAGGCTCCCATCAGCACACCTGCAGTCAACAGATGCACCTGGGCCCCACCAAAGCAAGGATGCTGTCTGCAGTCACTGTGGTACCTCAGCACCCCATCCACTCACACACAGCTGTAGTCATCTTCCTTTTTTCTCCTCGAGCTACAAGAGATGGTGATAAGCACTTACCAGAAGGATAAAAAGAAGACAAACTTTGTAGTGTGCTCTTAGAGGGGTGAAGCCCACGCTTGGTCTCGTTTCTTGAAACAGAGGCAGTGCTTTGGGTGTCGCAGCCTCTTTCAACGTTCAAGCTGTGCTGCTCCTGAGGAAGGCCATGGCCATGCCACGAGCGGGACTGGGGAAGGCTGTCTTCCCAGGGCCAGAGCTGAACCCACCCACACTGCTACACAGCCTGGACTCCTCTGCCCTAGCAGAGCCTTCCAGGTCTTGATTCTGGCGACAGCTGTAGTCTGATGGTGGCTTTCACTAGATACTGTAATTAAGTAGGCCTGACGCAGAATGGGAATATTTCTGGCTGGAAAGCTTGTATTGCAATAGGCAGGGCTAAATTTGTATCAATTTGCCTTTCTGATAACATTCACAACAGGTGTCAGCTTGGATGGAAGCAATTATTCGTTCTTCACCACAATTTTAGCACCAGCATGAGATATTAGAATTGCAAATACTTCACAATAACTAGGAAACAAGAGGTCAGAGCAGCACCATCACAAACGTATCTTGGCTGGCTTTTACACGTAGCTGAATCCATCATATAAAACACGTTCTCAAGACAAGATTAAATTAACTCACCCAATGATAAAAGACTAGAGACTAGGCAAACAGAAGCCACTTTCCTTTCTTACTATCCAGATCAGAAGCTACAGTGTAAGGTAAGCAGAGTGGCTGGTTAATACACACAAGGTTAATACCACAAACCAGTGTGCGTGTTTAATTTTCCTGTGGTTTACGTTAGTGTTTGCTAACTGTTGCTCCCGACTTGCTGCCCTAATAGATGTTAATATTTTACCTGTCTGTTATTCTGTAGGAGGAAATGTATGCCCATACCATGCCCACTAGAAATTCAGACCTAGTACTTTCTCTGAGGAATGCTAGTTAGATTTTTGCCTTCCTTCCTTCTTCTCCCAGACACTCTCTTTAGCAAAGTAACGTCCTTTCATTCAAACCTGCCATTTGAACACTCCTCCATTATTTCTGACTGAAGTTCTGTAACTAAAGCAGCACAGTTTGTATTTGTCAAGCTTCTTGTACCATTACAGGCACCACCTCCTTCATGCCATCTGGGTCCAAGCTCTGAAGCAAGTTCCTTCCAGCACGGCAGTGTTCTGCCTGCCAAGGGGAAGAACTCAGACCAGCGTAAGAAAGATGACCTTGCTCTTTATTTCCATCTAGCACTTCACAGCATTAGTGAGACTTCCCACGTAACCATCAACTCTGAGCAACCACTGCAAACCTGGGTCTGTTAGACGTGTTTTGGTTTCAGCAGTGAAGTGACACAGCTCTGCTTTTGTGAGGGCTCATCACCACAACCCGGAGCACAAAGCTGCTGCATGTTGCTTGGCATTCACTAACATGGATCCATGTTTCTGACCCCTGTTAAACAGGCAACATTGAGCACATTCATTGTGGAGAAATCATCCACCAATCGGCAGCAACTTTTCACATTACCAAGCAACTGCAAACAACCTCCTAAAACTTAGCTCCTTTGCCCAGCAAGGAATCTCAGCTATAGAATATGCAGTTCCTGGGTAAGCCCCAAGACTTCAGCAGACTGCAAGCAAAGTGCAGATTGCTTCGGACCGGTAACTCCAAGATGAGCTCTTTTCCTTATCAGCACTTTCAAGAAACCAGTTCGCAGCCTACAGCAAAAGTAAACAAGTGAAGCTGAGAAGTTTCCTTTTTAAGCTTTGTTTTAGCATATTTGTTTTACTAACAGCAATGCTCGTTCAGATCTTTGTCTTTACGTAACAGCTGCAAGCTGTAGGGCATTACATTTTAAAAAATTTTTCTGAAACATACAAAAAAGGGTTTGTAAATGAAAAGGTTACATTATTCCTCTTCAGCTTCCTCCCTCAGATAAAAGCACTTCGGAGGTGATCTCAGATAAATGTGACTTGCATAGGTCAATCCATTTGCTTTCTCCCACATGAAACAGCTGCCACCTTTTATTAGTATTAGGTGATCATATGGGAATAAAAGGCAAAAGCTCTCAGTGTCATAGGAGGGAATGCAGGGCCTGTACATGCTCTCACTCCAGGAGAAAAAACAAACAAATCCTCGTCACATTCTGATCCACAGCTCTTCCAGGATAACCTTTCTACTGACATCAGCAGCCATTAGTGGAGGAGATTCAGATGAAAATCTTTTAAAAACAATACAATAGCAAGGGGTCACTTCAGCAGTCTTGCAACATGAATTCTGTACGAATGTTATTAGGACTAAACTTCCTATACAACGAAACTAGTCAGGAAGAACTTAACCAGTGACTCGGGAGTAAATGTAGTAATCATTAGCAATCACAAAGCTGCCAGTTACAAACAGCTATCAGTTATGTTTCTGTATTTTAAAACAACATCCTAAAGGTTTGATTAGAAGTAACACCTGACATAAGAAAGTGTGAATATCTTTAATTTGCAAGTATTTTTTAACATCCGGCATCTAACACTGTATACATTTTTGTCTGCACGAACAAAAATCTTTTATATTCTTTTATCTTCACGAAGTCAACATTTGTTACTACCATATCACACACAATAATGGAGCGCACACTTTCTTCCCCCAATCACTTTAAAGATCACCTTCTGATGTCTTACAGGCCCCCATCTTACAGCCCACCAGCGGAGAACACTGCCCTGAACTACACACACACCAGCTGAACTCAGCTGGCAATTTTATCAAAACATTACAGCAGCCAATGCTTTTTTTTTTTTTTTTTTCCCCCAATTCTGCTTCATACCAATCTATCAGAGCATAAACTAAGCAACATGAATCAAGCTCATGCTGACACTGCAATGACCCAACTCCTTCTAAAATACTCAGTGATAAGCAAGCCTTTAGTCCCCAGTGCCAGAATGGCTCAGTTTCACAAACAACTCACCTGACGAACCAGGACATGACTTAGGGCACTCCGTACGTGATGTTGTGATGGTCTGCCCTAGGAAATACCAAATACACCGCTTTTTCGTTTCTATTTTCAGACTAGATCTTGATTTCAATGAAAATTAAAACTACTCAGACTGATGCAAGCGCCACCACTTCACAACTCCTCCTGATTTATTCCCATGAATAAAACCCAGGAGGTCTGGCAGACTCTCCACTACCAGCGTAACGCAGATGCTTAATCGCAGGATTAAAGGAACGTAAGCTAAAAGGACATCCCACACATGAAGATAAAGCTTCTAAAGAGAAAAACTTTCAAAGTATTAAAATAAATCCTAAGCTAAAAGATGCTTATTACTGAAGTTTTAAAAATGCACATGCTTATATTGATCCTCTCGTTTCTTCACTTTTGTTACTGCACTTTTCTTTGGAGAGCTAGAAGAGGCATCATCAGTTGCTGCTTTTGTTATCTGAAGTTTCTGCAGCGTCAGTTTGCTGTTAGCAGGTTCATGCACATTTGTACTTAATACAGCTTTTAAACACTGAAGACAGGCAGCAGAAAATCTATTCCTACAGCACTGTGTGGAACACCAAGGCTCACCAGCCAGTTTTATTACCACAGGAATGTTTCTGACCCCAGGCACAGATATCTGTACGGTCTTGTTCTGACACATCAGGTCTGCAAGTCGAGTTCTTGTTTTCCATAGAAATCTATCTTGTGTGAGGATGTGGACTTGGTACATGAAAAAAAATACTCAGGTTAAGTCTCTGAAACAAACAATGCTTTGAAAACTTACCCTAGAAAGATCACTTCTGTTAAAATTTTTTCTTGGAACATTGTATGTACCACTCAGTTACCCTGCCTCATGTTAGCCTATTTCCCTGGTCCTTCTTCAAAATAGCAATGCATTTGCACAAATGCATCTCGGCTCTTGCTAAGGCTGAATTGCATCTTTTACTACCTAGGGAACGGTCAGGTTTATTAACTTGCAGTGCCACCTAGCAAACATCCCTACAAATTTCTTTTTCCTAATGGAATTTTACAAATGACAGCTCAGAGCTTTCGTATTAAAAGAAGACACTCATGCTTACAGTATTTCAAGCATCAAGTGCATAGTTTTGTTTCGAACAGCTAGATTTTGACTCAAAATTATGCTTACAAATGGGATAATAATAAAGATGTTTACACACCTAAAATTCCAGTACATGAACTCCAAGAACTTGGACATGCCCCTTACAGATTTGTCTTGTCAAATACTTCTGTTAATTTTTGTTTGAAATTACACACCTCAACAGTAGGTCAGCGCTGAATTTGTTGGAGTTTTGAGATGAGACTCCTGCCACCAAAACAAGGGCGGTTTTAGCTGTAATACGTTGTATTAAATAGTTTTTAGAGTAGTCTGAAAGCTAGACCAGCTTGATTTGCCCCGCCTTATAGTAACAACCATGTCCCAGGACAAAACAAGTCAGGATACTTCAGCCTGTGACTGAAGCTACCCCACAGCCCTACATGTGGGAGACACTCAAATGCAGCACTTGAGAACAAATGCTGCAGCCACTTTCCATTCTCCTAAATCTCCAACAGGAAGCTGTTTCCTGTTCAGTTCCTGTGCCAAATTCTAGTAAGCCACTTTAAAAGCGAGTATGATCAAAGCAGCAAAAAAAGCAGCATCACAACATGAAAACTGAGGGATGAAGAGAAATGCACACTCTGCTGACCTTATCCCCTCCTGGTAACGCATCTTAGCCCAACTACACTGTTAACTCCTAGAATAAAGCAGCCTGTCTTTATTCACAGTGTCAACATGCATCAATATTTAGACAGTACTCTGGCAGCAATACAAAATGATTGTTTTATTGCTTCTCTTACAATTTCTAGAGCTTAATATGATACTTCCTGGTGGAAAGAGAAACCAGTACGTGCTTGATAGAGTTCAACAAAAAAAAGCAAGTGAGAATGAAAGATAAGTTTCCAATATTAAGAACAATTTTGTATTTACAGGAAAACTTGCATATCACTTCAGCAAGTCCAAGTTTCAGTTTGTGTCAGTCTTCTGCTAAAAATGTTGTAACCAGGGAGAAGACCACACATGATTTCTACCCACTGCAAGCAGCACACATTTAGAATCAGTCTTTTTCCTCACCCTGTCCCCAAGAGCATCGGTGAAAAGTTCATAGGTTCACCTTGCTTTCAAGGACTGAAAAGGAGTTGCTTTTTCAGGTCAAGCAGATGTGTGACATTCCATCAAGCATTTAGCACGAGAAGGCTGGGCATTAAAGGGCCACTTGCCATGGCACTCAACACAGAAACACAGGTCGTGCATTTCAAGTAAGTCTCTCTGGCTTCCAATTCCCAAAAAGCAAAACCCACCACAATCCAACCTAGCCTCCAGCCCCTGCCTTCAAAGGTCCTGACTTACGACTTACACTGCACACCACAGTTGCATTGAGTGACGGCCTTGAATGCTTTTGTTGCGCTCTGAACTGCAACGTCATCTCTGTATTTATAAACTGCTGTTTTCTTCACAAGAGATTACTACTGCTAGAACGCACAGCATGTTACAGTGAAGTAGGTGATGTGGGTGCTCCACAACTTACTGTATTAAAATACACTTTTCTGACTACCAATTCTAACAATAGTATTCTTTTTCACCCTTGTATAATGCAAAGATTAGTTGTGACAGGTGTTTTCCTCCCCAGAAATTAAAGGGAATCCACACCTTCATTAACATAATTACCATGCATAAGTGATGAGGACTCAGGCAGCTCTCTGTTGAGAAGTTATTTATTTTTTTCATTCAGTTCATCTCTGAAAACTATTCAGACTGTGTAGAGAGAGCTCTTTGTAACAGAATAATGCAGTACAACAGGGGATATCGACCTCTATGGCAAACAAGGAGAAAACTTATGAAATGTGGCCTCCAGTCTACAGGTGCGAAGACATCTCTCTCTCACCTCCTCTTCATCCATCAGTCTCTGAAATCTTCTAAGCCCTCACAAAATCATTTTCTGTATGTTTTCTGGCCTCCAACTTATGCCTTGTGAACAAATAACCTCACTTGCACTATACAAGCTGAAGAATACAAGTTTTGGCCAACAAATGAGGATGGCCAGTTTTTGAACTTGTGTAGGTGATAACAAAGCATCTCAAATACACCTGAAACTTCATAAAATAATAACAGACTACTCTGTGGTAGATGCATCATTCACTCAACTTCTTAAGACTGCAGGCACTGTCAGCAAAATTATCAACATTCAGAGCAACTAGGCTTGTAAACATCACAGTATGAAAAGTACCAAGCAATCAGTTACACGTAAGTTACATTAACTGCATTCGGTGGTCACTTAAAGCACGTCTTCAGAGATCTCTAGGCTTCGGTCTTCCTACCTAAGCTAGACAAGAGTCACCAAAGCTCAACGTCACACCTTAGAAGCACCGTAAAATCTGAAGTTCGCCTTTGGCTCTGTTTTTAAGAAAAGCTGAACAGAGATGTGAGCCTGTATCTATCACTTTGACAGCAGTTCTTACCTCCATGTTACTTGCAGCGAGTATTTCTCCTCCCTAAACACACAATGCTTCTGCAAAGAGCTGAAAGATGTTGGCCAAAGCAGCCATGACAGCATGGTTTTTTTCCTTAGCAATTGCCCATGATAGGTTTAATTGTGCTACTGACCAGCTAGAGATTAACAGACGCTGATTTTTTTTTTATTTTTTTTAAATCACTGCATGCATTATTGCAATCTATGCTAAGCAGTTAGGAGAATGAATAAAAGTTTTCAACACTAGACTCTCATGCTCAAGGCTGTAATTAGTCATTAGGAATAATTCTCAATTATCACAAGCACAATTAAGCAGTCATTCCAAGTTTTCACTTTTAACTAAGAAAAAAGAAATTTATTTTTTTCCATTTCCACAAATAGCTTCATATTTAACATACAAAAAAAAAATCAGGCACCTATAAAAGTATATTAAAAAGCAACACAGTATTTCTGTCTCAACATGATACAGATATTGCATGGTGAAAATTAAACCTCATGGAATTTACTGTGAGCATACATCCTTTTTTTTTAACCACTTAAATTTCTAGTACTGAGGAAATGTTGGGTCAATTTTACTGGCCCATGCCATGAGCCCCCCTTTAATATCCTTTACTAACACAGGCCCAAACTTTTTGACAGGCAACTCCTGTAGAATTCTTACAGCCTTCTGGGAGTCATTTCCTAATTTGCAGACAACATATACAGGAAAAGATCCTTGGCCATTAGTTCTCTGCTTTTCTTCACAAATTCTTTTTTCTAAGTATTCCAGACATGCTTCATTTTTTTCTTCTAATTTACTCAGAGGAACGTGGACAGCATGTAGCAGTCGGCAGATGTCCACTTCCACCTGTGGACGAACATCTAGCAACACGTGAGGAACTTGCTCATCCAGCAGTTTTTTGTATTCCTCTACAGATATCCTGTCATTACTGGACAGCAGATGTAAAGTCCTACATTTGTCTGTTGCTGAAGAACCACAAAAGGCCTCATAATCCTGGAGGGAAGTGACAGATGGATTGTCGCCACAAACAGCGCAGTCTGGTTTCTTTGGTCTTAACTTGATGTTGCGGAATCTCCCTTCGAGGGCATCAAACATCAGCATGAACTGATTGAAGGAGGAACCCATTCCCGAAGCTATCTTCAACACCTCCAAGGCCTGAATGCACCCCAAGATGCCTGGCACGACACCCAGCACTCCCCCATCCGCACAGTTGGTCACCGTCTCTGGCGGAGGGGGCTTGGGGAAAAGGCAGCGGTAGCAAGGCCCTCCCTGGTAGTTGTACACGACCAGCTGTCCCTCCAGCCTGAGGGCACTGCCGGACACCAGCGGCTTCCCAGCCAGGACGCAGGCATCGTTCACCAAGTACCTGGTGGGCACGTTGTCGGAGCAGTCGGCCACCACGTCGTACTGCCGCACCAACTGCAGGGCGCTGCGCGGGCTCAGGGGCCCGCAGTAGGGCACGTACTGCACCGTGGAGTTGAGCAGCCGCAGGGCTGCCGCGGCGGACGCGGCCTTCGGGAACCCCCGCCGGGCCTCGCCGTGCAGCACCTGCCGGTG
>VXAV01004246.1:907-23743 GCA_013399715.1 Alectura lathami
TGTTATCCAGATGTCTTTAAATATATGTAGATAATCAAAGGGGAAATGCTCAAGATAAGGTAGCACAGGAATTGCCAAACATGCTTCATTTTTTTCCTTTTTCCTGTTTTTGTGTTCCCTACGGTTTTGATATGCAAAAGAAGATTCTCACTTGTTAAAATGAGACTAGTTTTTAAGAAATGTTGTTTTAGCATTGTTTAATAAACCATGTTACAAAGCTCAGGAGTATTTAATACTAATATTTGCATACAGAATTATAATATACAGAACCAGAGGCAAAGGCTTTCCATACAGTTTTGATTGTGTTAATGCTGCAGAAGATGGGAGCAGATTCTCTGCCTGTGTTAACTACAGATTGAGTTGCATGGAACTGTGAGCTTAGCCACTGTCAGCCCTTTAACTGGAAAATTTTGCCGCATGTGGAACCACAGTACCATCAGATGCCATGAGTTAGGTGCTGTTGGATCTCTGGAGCGGCTTGAAAGCAGTGGTGGGCTTTTTCATAGCTGGCATGGAATGTCAAGAGCACCAAGCCTGTATGAGCAGACGGGCTTGTAGAGTTGTCACAATGCAAAAACCTGGCTCGCAGGGGTTATCCTGCAGTTTTTTCATGGTTCCTCTTAAATCAAATAGGTGCCTTGACGACGTTTTTTTTTCCAGTGCTTTGCCTGACCTTAAAGAAATGTCGCACTTCAAAGTAGCGAGAACTTTGCTCTGCTGTCTTGGATGGCATGTGTTCATAACCCAGCCTAAAGAAAGGCTGAACTTTCCAGTCAGTTAAATATAGAGCTCCTGCTATTCAAATTTTTTTTTGTTTGTTTTAGGTACTATGATTCTTCAGTTTTGAGAAGAAGCACTTTCTCTGAATGGGACGACGTTTCAGATTTATTATGGAAGAAGGAAAACAATAGTAGAGATGTTGATGTGATGTTAACTTCAAAAACTACGGGATTTTCAGACAGGTATGCCAAGAAAACCTGACTGATTTTTGTACAGAAGGTCCAAGCATGTTAATACAATTTGAGTTCTGATCATAGTAGTGAGATTTTTTTCGGTCTGGAGGGAGAATTTGGCCACAGCTTTGATCAGCAGGCAAGGAACTTCCTGATGAATTTCTTTTATAAGTTGGATTTTGTGTTATTTACATGTTAAGTACTGTCTGTTTTGCTTAGTGCTCAACAGTGTATCTACTGGAGGGAATTTCCAAAGTATTTTCAGCAAAAAAGGTAGTAGGCAAAAGAGAGAGTGCCTCATATTTGCTCTGTTTTGAGAACGTGCTCGCTTTACTTGCTTTGTTTATTGCCTAATGAACATAGCAGAAACCCGGTTGCCAAAGGACTGAAACCACAGGGTACTCAGCTCTCAGGGTTAAGATACTGAGGAGACAAGCAGACAACAGCTCTAATTGTTGTGGTGATTAAAAAAAAAAAAATCTTCTTGTGACAGTTGTGTTTTTATATTTGTAATAAAGTAGAAAATGTAAGAACATTGGGTTTTGTGTGCTTACCCTGGTGTAGCTGCATGTGTTCTCTTACTTAAAACTATTTTTCATTTGCCTGTACACTTAATACAACTCTTTGATAACACAGACACGGCCTGTTGTTTCCTAAAGACTGGACCAGTGACAGATATTGCACAAAGCAGGTGTTGATGTCCGTAATGCAATTACTTTGTTATCTGAGTATAGTGTTATTTGGTTATAGTGATGTGCCCCAAACTGTGATTTCCCTTCATTTCAGTTTATATCTGTGACACATTGCAATTTATATTGATAACATATGCAGCTGAATATGCGTGTTTGCTGAGCTAGAAGGCAAGGATGCCAAACCTTTGTGTTCTGTTAGGGCTAAATGTGAATTTCACTGACGGTGTTTCAGGGTGGGATATTTTTTGAGGTTTTGTAGAAACACTCTATTCTTGTTGATGCAATTTTGACTTGCTTTTAAATGAACCCTAAAGGTAAATATGCAGGATTAATGATTTTCAGTGCTGTAAGTCCACTGTCTTGTGAAACTGTCACTGAAATTTTATCTGCTGCTGTATCAGATTAGTTATCTGCATTTGTTTTGGGTTTATGCTGATTTAATTTCTACTTTTTGTTGTTGTTTTTTAAATCACAATTATTCTCCTAGGCTAGACAAAACAAAGATGATAGTGCTTCTCTGATTTTCTTGCATTCTACCACAATTTAAATGCTGCACTGCTCATGTGGTTTGCTTTTGTTTTAGGCCTGCATCCCGCCGTAAGCCTGAATATGGGCCGTCTTTAAGCACAGATGAGGCACAAAAGAAATTTGGCAATGTAAAAGCGATTTCATCAGACATGTATTTCGGAAGGCAAGATCATGCTGATGTAAGTTGTAAACAGTGATACATATTTTTGGATGTAAAAGTATTCTTTGGCTGTAGAACAGGGTGTTGGTGTATGAAAAGTAAGCAAGAGTTACTTAAAATCTGTAAAATTAGAAAGTTGGTAGAATTATGTCCATCTGAATGTTTATTTGATAGGAATGTGCAAGTCTCCGGTAACTGATGGTTCAGTATTTCCTTTCGAGGAGCTGCAGCTGCTAGGTGGACCTTGCCTCCCCCATCATTCTGCTCTGGTAGAGTGATGATTCAGCAGTCTTTGTGTTAGAAATAATCAGCCTGATGCTGGATGAAGGCTTGCTTCTTTCATTCTAAGTAACAAAACTGATGCTAACGAACTAGTGATAAAAGTAGCTGTCTCCTTCCTATTTTAAGCCTAAGCAAGCATGTAAATTGTTCAGCAAGTGACATGTAATTGGGTTGGTCTAGAAATAGTAAAAGTATTATATTAGAATTTTGGAGGAAAGGAATAGTTTTTTTTTTAAAAAAACTACTCTTATTGAAAAATTAACAATGTAAATAATGATGTAAAAACATGGAATTGTTGTATCACCGTTTCTAAGGACTAAGAACTCAGAAGTAGTTTAATTCAAATCATCACGTATTTAGCCTGGAGAAGCGAAGACTTTGGGGAGACCTCATTGCGGCCTTCCAGTGTTTAAAGGGGACTTGTAAACAAGATGGAGACCAACTTTTTACATGGCCTGATAGTGATAGGACAAGGGGTAAGGGCTTTAACCTGAAAGAGAGGGGATTTAGGTGAGATGTTAGGAGGAAATCCTTCACTCAGAGGTGGTGAGGCCCTGGCCCAGGCTGCCCAGAGCAGCTGTGGGTGCCCCATCCTTGGAGGTGCCCAAGGCCAGGCTGGGTGGGCCCTGGGCAGCCTGATCCAGTGGGTGGCAGCCAGCCCAGGGCAGGGGGTTGGGGCTGGGTTGGCTTTAAGGCCTCTTCCAACCCAAGCCATTCAATTATGCTGACATGCTGTGATGCTAACATAATGCTAAGTGGGGTGCCTTTTCCTTGTCCTACCTCGCCACTATTTCATATTTTTTGTTGTTTTTAATGGCTGGATAGTGCATTCTCCTCTGCCTGGTCAGCAGTGCTCTTTTTTAGGGGAGCTAACAGTGAATAGGCCTCTCAGTGTTGCAGTTGTAAATGTCACTCTTGGATCAGACATGAGCTGAGAAGAGGGCAAGCTCGTGCTGTGCAAGCCATGTGAAAACTACTGATCAGTAACAACTTTCAGGCTGGTCAACTTCAGATGGATTTGAGTGGTTTATAATCTTGTTATGAATTATTTCACAGGAATTCAAAAAATGGCAGCACACTGTTACAATACTTTTTCTTCTCCATTCTTTTCTAGTATGAAGCTAGGGCTCGGCTGGAAAGGCTTTCTGGAAGCTCCTCTATAAGTTCAGCTGACTTGTTTGAAGATCAGAAGAAGCAGCCAGCAGGTACGTGCTTAACGTAGTGAGAAGCTGTAGCGTACTGCAGGTTACACCCCAGAACTCTGCTTGAAATTCCCATATCACCTGTTGAATAGCATGTGCATTCATTCATAGCATGTGCATTCAAATGCTGGTCTTTCCAAACTACTAAGGACTTGTCTGATCAGGAGATTTATTGGAGGTCCTTACACTTGAGAACATAGATCATCAAATTAGAAAGGTGGAAGTGTAAGGTCAGACAGTGAAAAGTAGCGCCTTAGGGCAATTGATAATCTCTTGTTTTATTTTTTTTTACACCCTTTCTGGGTAGTGCAATAACATGAAAAAGTAGGAAATACTAGAACTTCTTATTGGGCTGATCCATTGGGTTTTGTTCTGTTACTGCTGAAAGGGTAAAAAAAGAAAGGGGAAAAAAAGAATTACAGAAGAGGTCACGGATTTGTGAGTAATTGTATAAATAGGCTGGAAAAGCAAACAGGATGCAGCATCTTTGGAAGAGGTGGAAGGGAAAAAAAAAGGTGCGACTGTTCAGTTTCCGTCCCCTGAAAGCAAGTTTTGATGAGAACACACTGGCTAGTAGGGCAATAGCTCTTGTTATGCATTGCTCAAGATGGATTTTAGTCAATCTACAGTTAAAAAAAAAAATAAAAATAAAAAGCAAGGACAGGAGGAAACATAAATCAGAAATCGCAGCAACTTACTTCATCCAGTTGAGCGAGTATTTGCAACATGGTGTCATACATATGCTTAAAAAAAGGTGTGGGGACTGGAAGCAAGGAAATGTTTACAAATTCAGGAGGAAACAATTGTAATGTTTTCAATGTGGATGGAATGCTGAAAACAAGTATTAGACAGTGGTACTTTTTCTATTTTTGGTTTTACATATAAATTATTTTATATGGAATTATTTATGATTTCCTTTAAATTTGTGTAGTGAGTTTGAGATATTTATACAGTAATGAATGATGGACAAGGAAAAGGTAAATGCACCTTAAAGATGGGGCAAACTGTGCTAGTGCTTTAGTTTTTATTTTTTGTAGGAGATTAAAACTCAGCTGGTATTTCAACTCTACAGTGTCCTTTCAAAATAGGCTCTAAATATCCTTACTCAGAACACAGTATCTGAGGATTCTGCTCACATCTACACTGTGTGTGCACGCATGTATATGGATGTGCCTTTCTGTGTGCACGTGGTAAAGTTCTCATCACATTCTAAACAAGGGTACTGAGGGGCAGTTATATAAAGTTTATTGTGTGCCCGCAATTATTCCTTACTGACCACTTGGAAAGCTTTTAGGGCTTGTGGAATACAGACATTTCGTACAAGGGAATGAGGAATATCTTCCTGCTGGTTACTCCCTGTGACTGGTAACCTTGTCACGTGATCCAGCAGTAAGTTTGAAGTTACATTACAGAGCAACTAAACTTGCTGGGCTGTTACTGCTCTGAAATAAAACTGAGGAAAAAAGACACCAGAAACTATTTGTTTGTGTATTTAAAATTCACATTATGTTCAGGCTGTAGGCTCCACCTTTCCTGCTCGTTTTCCTGTTACACCCCCTTCCCCAAAGACTCTTTTTTGATGGTGGCCATTCTTTGAGAAGTTTTACTGCGCCAGTAGCTGGTTTGGTGTCGGATTAATGCCAAGGTCGTCATCAGTTCCATAAAAGAAACATAATCAGAAGGCAGGAGGTTGGCAACAAACATGCTGCTGTAATTCTGGGGTCCTTGCCGGTATATAACGTCTTTTGAAACTGAAGTTGTTTTCATGAGCACTGCTGAGGTTCCACGTCACAGAGTTTCAGGATACCTGCCTTTGTCCAGAGCGCTGCAGGATCTGTTTGCCAAAAAGAGAAGGCCGTGAGAGAGAGCTTTTACTTTATGATTTTTTTTTTTTTAAACCTGTTGCTTATGAAAGATGGCATGTCAGATAGTTAACTTGCAGATGCTGATTTTGAAGGAAATCAGAAAAAAAAAGTTTCTTTCCTGTGTCATTTTGTACAGTTGTCTGAGAAACTTCTTGTAAACCAGAAAAACATGAGAAGAATCATTTGGCTGGGCTGAGAAAAGAGTAGAGCTTTATTCAGCTTAATTCTGTCTGGGATTTGTATTTCCAGTCTTCTGGCTTTAAGAACTTCCAGATCTGCGGCTGGATGAGCTTGTGTGCAGGCTGAGGACTGCACACGAGTTACCAGCCCAGGCTGATCGCAACTGCTGGTTGGCTGCATGCCTAAAGCAGGGCTGCAGATGGCAGTCTCTGCTCAGAGAATGGTCTGGTTTGGTACGCTTGCTCCCAGGGAACTCAGTTATTCCTGAGCTTACTGTTCTGCAGAGCTCTTCCACTGCCGTTTGTGTCCTTTACAGTATCAGGCATTCAGAGAGTGTTTCAAAATTCTTTGCAGTTCTTAGCATGCCAGTAACTCTTCTCACTGATGGGTATTTGATTGTCCTTGGGAGCATGTTAATACTTCACATGCAGTTAGTTTTGGAACACCTCTGCTTTCGGTTACTTGCAGGCCTGAACTTCTCATGCCAGCAGTAGAGGTAACAGTGCTTTTAAGGAAGGCTGCCTTGCCAGCTTTGTTGTGGAGCTTTAAATCTTGCTGTGTAAATGACCTTTACAAGAATGCCACAGAACTTTCCAAGCCTTGGATACAGGAATGCAGAATACTTGTGTACATACAGCGAGCAAAGCATACCTGTGCGTGCACACGAGAAGGGTTCGTTGCTTCCCATTCGCCTTCGAATTGCAGCCTGAGAACAGCTCTTCAGGATACAAGACATGTCACTGCAGCAGGCTGGAAGTGCAGGATGAATCGTGTTATCCAGTCATAAACTGCTCAGCTGGGAATAGAAAGGGTACACGATGACAGATGGGGTGGAAATACAAGGCGATGGAAAGAAATAAGAGCAAGGTGCATTTAAGGAATTTGAGATTCAGGCCTGGTGTTTTCTACGGTGATTATCAGATGTCTTTACTGCTTATAATAGGGTATTGAACTTCACGGGGGGGTAAAAGGCTGCTTTTTATAGAAAATTGTTTTCTTTTTGTCTCTGTGTCCCCCTTTAGGAAGCTACAATATTACAAACGTCTTGCCTTCGGCTCCTGATATAACCCAGTTTAAGCAAGGAGTGAAATCAGTGGCTGGAAAGCTTTCTGTACTAGCTAACGGGGTTATGACATCTATACAGGTTAGTACAAATTACTGTGTATTACACATCAGTAAGAGTCGTCTTGTAGGGATTTATTATCATAGGTAGATCCTGCCTGTGAATCATCTTTAGGAAGAGAGGAATGGGCTTAATTTTGAACTTCACAGACCTGTCAAGATTGATAGGTCTTCTGTCTTCTTAAAAGAAACTCTGTAGCTGATAGCTCACCTTCCTTAGAATATTTTTTCCCTCAGAGTGGTTTTTCTCTTAGAATGGTTCTTCTCTTGCAGAGTTTTCGTTGTTGTTTGTTTCTTCTTATAACCAAAACAAAAATTTTATCAGGGAAATTATTTGTTGTCATCTTGTTGTTACAGTTCCTAACTCTTGTGTTGGTTCTGTAACTGGCTTGACAGTAATACCTTAGACCCCTATTTGTGCACAAAATTAAAAAACATCCTGTTCTCAGCCATGTAAAGCTTGCCTCTATCTGTTGTTTCCTACATGAGGGCGGTGGGAGCTCTCATATCTTTGAAAATCGGGCTAATTATGCCACGGTGTGGCTGTAAGCTCTGGTTCTTTGGAACAATGTTCAAATTCCTTAAAAGCTTAAAGAATTAAACTGCAGTTTATTTTACAAATATAAGTACAAGTTATTTCTTTCAATGGAAAACGTGTTTATGTCTGTTTTTTGCTCTTCTAGGATCGATATGGTTCATAACACCTGGAGTACCAATGAAGTACACTAAAGAAGAATTCCTCTTCAGATGCACAAGTAATCACACTGGTGATTTGAATGAAGGTTGCCTTAAGACTGTTTTTAATTGTTCCAGCAGATTTGTTGTGCAGCTTTCTGGCTCGGCCTCTTTTTACTGCTATTTCATCTTTACAGAGCAGAAATTTTGTAGGAACTTGTTACATTGCATATGCTTTTTTTTTTTTTTTTTCTTTACAGACTTGTATTTCTCTTAGTGACCTTGGTGTTAGATGTTGGGAGCCTCATGTTAGCACTGTGTTTGGCTGTGAGGCAGGGAAGAGAAAGCAGGATGAACATGTACATTAGAAATGAGACTTCCTAATAAAAAACTCTGTACAAGTTGCATCCTTAGTTGCCAAACATAACTTGTCTTCTGACTGTCTTATAAGCTGTGGAGAAGAAAATTTAAGTGAAGCATATGCTGAGACGGTATTTAATGGACTGTAGCAGAACATAGAATTACGCTAAACCTGCATTTACCAGGAAGTAGAAGCTCTTGCAGTCGCAAATTTGATGTGCATTAAAATGATGGGGGGTTAGTGTGTTAAAACAATATTCCTGCGAGAAAATGTTATACTTAATGTGAGGTGTGGAGGGGATGAGACATCTGGTACATTGAATAATGGATTTTGTCTTGACACGAGAACTATCTATTTATTCCTAGTTTTGAAAGTTATAAAAAGGTGCAGTATAGAATCCTTAAGTGCTTTACAAACAGTTGTGTACAAATTGAAAAAAAAATAAATAAAATATATAAAGGGCCTGATAGAGTAGTTAGTAAAATCCTAGTGAAGTTGTTTAGAACAATCACAGTTTTTGATAAATAATGGAATTTTGGGTGAGGAAACATAGTAGGACTGTGTTTTAGACAGTCTAGAATTTTTGTTGATGACGTCTTGTATGAAAATGATTAGACCTTAAAGAAAAAACCTCGCAACCAAGAATGAGCTCAAGCTAATTCTGTTCTGTAACTTTATTTCTTAATTCAAATTTGTAAACTGTTGATATCTAATAAAAATAATTGATATAAACTGATTTTTTAATTAAATTCGTATGTGCAGACGCCAGTCTCCAGCTTTCTAAATGCTGCTGTCTGTACTCTGTCTATGCAATGGCTCTGCTTAAATTTGTCCTTAATTTCAATTAGTGAAACCAGCTTTCTCATGAAATTGCTACAGCAGTTTAGAAATCAAAGCAGCAAGAGTGGGATAGAAAAGCAAGCTTCTGTGTTGAAGCACGTGTTGAAATACGGTTCATGTCGTGTAGCTGTACTTCTTTTTTGTTCCTCAATGCCTCTTACATCTCACTCTCACTTCTGGGAACTTTCTCTTGTGCCTGTTATGTTTAGATTTATTTATCCAAAAATGGTCTTTCTTTTTTGAGGCTAGCACACGGTAAGTATTTGTCCTGACCAATTGTCGGGCTCTGCAATTAAAGACATGCTTTGTTTTCTCTCTTCCCAGTCTATGGAGATGATTTTGCTAATGCAGTGAGAAAATGCTGTTGGTCAGGGCTTGTTTAGGTTTTCTCTCATTACAGGCAATGATTCTTAAATTTCAAACTACTCAGTCAAGCCTACATTCAGTAGTAAATATATTACACGTAAGAAGGGTCTATCTTTCAGATTAGCAGTGTACCAGCTGCACACAGTGACTTGCAGAAGAGCTGCTTTTCTTATAACTAGGCAGGATGTTTAGACGTTTGTGTGTGGATAGAGTTGCCTTAATTGAAGGCAGTAAGGGATCACAAAACGTAGTTCTGTCCCTGCCCCCAGCCCCACCCTGTACCATCCTCTCTTCGTTTCTCATACATAGCAATGTATACGAGATCAGCTACATGGAAATAACTGTGCATGTGTTTTTCTATGCACCGTTACAATACAGGAAACCACTCACAGATGGAAAAATGGATATTCTCAGTACACAAGAACAAATTCTTGGAGGAAGTAACCGTGGTGTTGCCTTATGTGCCATAAAGCGAGTGTAACTCTCTCACAGATACATAAACTTCCTCCCCTCTGCTGCAGCCTGAGGAGTGCACGAAAAAGTTGAGCAGCGATTCAGCCTTTTTAGAAATGCTGTCCAGTTCAACATCATTTGGATCTGTGCCTTCCTTTCTTATGGCGGATTCTCTATGGCAACCCACGTACCACAAATGCCTTCTCTTGACGTAATGTCCGGGTACGTAGCTCTTAACCTCCAGCTCAGCCCTCAGGTGTCGCTGTGTTTCATCAGATGGATGTGGGGAGCATTGCCGTGTACACTGGAACAGCCAGCTGTGACTCCTCAAGTTTCCTGGGATGTCAGGATACCGTGGTACATCCGATCCTGCAGGATTTGATTGGGCTGGGTCAAGGGAAGAAAGTAGCTAAACAGAATTTAGTGTGCTTCTTGCTTTCCTGTGTATCCTCTCCTTTTCTCTCATCTTCAAACACATTTGTCAGCCTCTGATCAGGGGGCTGGTGCTGCTGTGAGCTTCACGGAGTTTAGAACTGTGTATTGGGTGTGTTTTTCTGCAAGTGAAAGCTGGTCATCAGCGGTGCTTCGTTTCAGTTGCACTTCCCTTAACCCTCTCACCTGAATGACAGCAGCAGCAACTCTGAGCCATTGAAGTTACTTTTCTCTTGAAAGTTTCCTCTTAAAAGTTCCTCCTTGAAGTTTCATTGTCTCTTGAAGGCTGAATAAGGCCCCTGCATAGAAGGAGAGGGGAAAGGGGTTATTTAATACTTAACATTTCAGAGAGTTTATTGTTGTGCATTAAACTGCAAGGGTTAGAAAAATGCTTACAGGTAGTTGTTAGAACACCAGAGCCAGCATTAAGTGGATGCTCTGTACTGTTTGATGTAGAGATGTGTACTGTCCTTCTCTGAGCAAACAGTGAAGGGGGGCCGTCTTGTTACCGTCTGTTTCTCGTGCAAAATGGGAAGTGCTCGATGCTGTTGTTCTGTTCTGCTTAGCATCAGTTTGTTCTACACCTGGGAGCAGCAATACCAGAGCCATTTTGATGCTGCTCTCGGCGTTTTGGTTTCAAAGGGTTTTGTAGCCTAAGAGTGGGCTGAGTGACTCCGTAGCACAGGAGTTTGCACGTGTTACTTCAGCTGCATGCAGTTTAACATTGCTCCTGTCTTGCTCTTGAGTCAGACTGGAGCTGTCTTTGTAAATCAAGGGGGAAGCTGTAGGCCATGTAGGGTGTGTGCCTGAACCGGTTTGTGAGGGCTTCTCCACAAATTAGCTGCTTTTGCATACGTAGCTCATGCGTATGGGGCTGGGGATCAGTAGCGGCCAAGCCAGCGTCCCGCAGACCTGGAGGCAGCTGAGGTGATGCGGAGTTGGAAAAACTCAGTTCTCTGTCCTGCTGCTCCCAGCTCCCAAGACAGACAGCAGCACTGCCCTTGTTGCAAGGTCAGCTGCAGCAGTCAGAGCATGTTACTTCCAATTTTGATGCTTTCAGTTTAAATTTGATCTTAATGTCTCTTAAAAACCTTCAAAGGAAGCATAGTGATGTGGTCTCCCACACGAATCGGTATGGTCTGATGGTTACTTTTAGACTTCGATTTCTGGGAGACTTTTCCTTTCTGCTGTTGCTTTCTTACCAAGATGTGAAAATACAGAAGTACAGCCCTGAGAAAGCCTTGTGATGCTCAGTGGGTAGTAGAGGGTGCTTCCTGTTTGCAAACCATGCAAGTGTAGTTCTGCCTCCACTTTGCAAGGCTCCAGAGAACACACCTTCTTCAGCAGCCTCTGTGTTTTCAGAGAGAAAAGAAAGAAAGGAGCAGTACCTGGAAATTCTCTCCACCTTCAGCTTGGCTTGCAGCTCTGTACTGAAACTCCGCAGCACTTCTTTATTTGTAGCTTTGGATTTGATGTGGTTCAGTTCCCCTTGTTTTCTCTAAGCTGTTTCTGTACCTTGGCTACCAAGTTCAAATCAATTGCTTACTTAACAGACAGTATGCCTTTGCCTGTTTACTGTGTGGAGCACCGAAAGGTGCAGGTCTGCTGCAGTGCTGTGTCATCAATCACGTACACAAGGACGTCTAAGGTACCTGCAAGTGGACACCTGGTCTGGGCCCCATACAGCTGCTTCACCGTAAGCAGTGTAGATACCAACTTCTCACCGTGTCGGTGATGAAACTCCCTATGCTTACAGCAAGGATGTTTTCTCTTAACTGGGACATTGGTACGGAAGAGTTATGGTTCTCCTTGATGGAGCGTGGTTGTCGACGGGCTGGTTCAAGAAGACATACGGCAGGAGTGTCCATAAGGTGCAGCCAGCGGGAGGGGGTAAGCAGGAGGCAAGGCTGGTGATGGAAATGTGGAGATCCTACACTGCAGGATCCTATGGCATGAGAACAGAGGATTCTGCTGTCTGAAGTTTATGTTGCATTCTGTATTTGCTCATCAACTTATGAGCCAGTTCATACAAAACAGAGTTTATTTCTGTATTTGTAATGTTGATGTGGTTTTCTCCTGGTTTCTGTAGCTGTAATGGTCATGGAGACAGAACCGTTAGGGAGATGAGCATGGTGCACTGCGTTGAGGGTTTCTTGTAGAACAGCTTGATCAGAAATGCTGCGTATACCAGAATGAAGTAATACTGACAAATGTGTTGCTATCCTGTTGCTTTACCTCCACTCAGTGCCTCAAAGGTTTGGCGCATGGAAAGGGAAGGTGTTGACACAGCGATGTTGCTAGGAGGAGCTCCTTTTTCACTGTCTGTAAAGACCAGCTGTCTGACAAAACACAGCTGTAGCAGGGAAAGACCTAGGACCTATTGCTAGCAATGAAGAAAGAAGTGGAGATTTCCAGCATTTCCTCAGTCATAATTTGTTATCCAGATGTGCTCATCCCCTAAATCTGCACAGTCTCTGACTGAGCAGGGAGCTCTGTCCATAAGCAGCCCATGAAGCTCGCAGTACTTGGGCTTGAGATAACACTTCTAGCTCTGCATGGTAACCCCTTTGAACTGCTGATTTAGAGCCGAGTTTCTGGTGTATAGCGGCTGGACATTGAAAAGGCTCCTGCTCTCCTTTTCCATTTTCTCATTATATCGATATGAATTTCTGCATTGCTTTCTGGTAATACATAATGTTCTCATAATGTCTCCTCTTTCCTGTTTATATCTAAATTACTTGGTGCTGTAATAATTCATGACTGATGCAATTACAAATGTGAGCAGTGCTGGGAGGTCCAGAAGCATTAATAGTGTACTTTTGAGATGCACAGTGGGTTTGAGTGGAGGTGAGTGGGCTGTAGTTGGTTTGTAACTGGCTGGACTGCTCATGTTTTCCAGTCCGTGTTTGCAGCTACTTGTTCTCAGTATCTGAAGATGACTGCTATATAAGAATAAATCCCACCCTTTTCTGTCTGTGATGCATGCTAACCTCAGAAAATGAAGGAAACACAAGGCTACAGGTGAGTTTTCTAGCTAGAATCTTCATTCACTGAGGAGGAGTGATCTTTTAAACCCTGATTGCGTCAGGGGATAACTGGCATTGAACTGGAAGCCTTACTAAGATGAGGCACGGGTGGCTACTTGTGTAATAGCTATCTGATGAGGGATTTGGAAGTGGTTTTTGTTGACTTCAAACCAGGTACATACCCATTTCCTGCTCCTGGGCAACACTTGTCACCCTTTTTCCTTTCAAAAAGTTGGGTAAGGAAAACCAAACAGAGGCAGCACAATTGTGGGGTTTGGTTTGGGGAATTTGAAATCAGGTGAATGATTCAAGGGAAGGGATTGTCCCACTCTGCTCTGCCTGGTGTGGCCTCACCTCGAGCACTGGGGACAGGTTTGGGTGCTGCAATATCAGAAGGACATAAAGCTGTTACGGAGCATCCAAAGGAGGGCTACGAAGCTGGTGAAGAGTCTGGAGGGCAGGTTGCATGAGGAGCGGCTGAGACCCCCTGGTTTGTTCAGCCCAGAGCAGAGGAGGCTGAGGGGAGGCCTCATGGCGGCCTACAGCTCCCTCCCAGGGGAGCGGAGGGGCAGGCGCTGAGCTCTGCTCTCTGGGGGCAGCGACAGGGCCCGAGGGCACGGCATGGAGCTGTGTCAGGGGAGGGTCAGGCTGGGGGTTAGGAAAAGGTTCTGCACCAGGGGGTGGTGGGCATGGCACAGGCTCCCCAGGGCAGTGGGCACGGCCCCGAGCTGCCGGAGCTCAAGGAGCGTTTGGACACCGCTCTCAGGGACAGGGTTTGGGTTGGGGTGGTGCTGTGTGGGGCCGGGGGTTGGACTCGATGGTCCTTGTGGGTCCCTTCCAGCTCAGGATATTCTGTGATTCTATGAACCAGTTTTTCAGAACTGTATAGTAACTGCAGGTGGTAAACTGCTTTAAGTGTTTTTCTGAGCTGAACTGGTTAGCAATGGGAGTGCCATTTCAGCTCTTCCTCACACTCAGTTAGCTGTGTCTTCAGAGAGGCCTCACCATAAAGCCTCTGGAAGCTCTCGTAGAGCTCCTGAGCATCTTCCCACACAGCCATTAGTTTGTGCGGCTTTGAGCAGCAAACAATTCCGCAAGCCATCAGGAATGCGGTTGGATGGGGTGCCTGGCACTAACCTGTTTGTAGCTGTGCTGAGACTGAGTGTGGGTCTCCAGAGCATCCGACAGTTTCCTAACCTGCTGATCACTGCACCTCTTCCGCCATAGTCTCCCAAGATCTGTTGCCTGTTTCTTGTACCCTGCTGGTAACGGCTTATATGGCACGCACCCTGGAGCTCGCTTTGCCTGAGGCCTTCTTCACCACTGAGCTTTCCTTTACCACCGCTGTGCTGTGTGGGAATGAAGCCGTGGCATGAAGCAGAGACCTTTCTTGGCTGAGCAGCATGCACCCCAAGGCGTGGAAGAGGCTTGAGAAGAAATATAGTTTTGGCAGAAACATGAAGTAATACATGTGCAAACTGTGTAGACAACGCATAACTGCTGTTCTGATAAAAGGGAGCTGGCAGAAGTTGACAGCGAGTTCTTACAAGGTTTTTTCCCTCATCTCAGCTATTGCCACCAAAAGGTTGCTGTGAAGCCCAGGCACCTCGGAAAGTGGGAAGAACTGTGGCTGCTCTGAGTCATCCCCTGGGCACATCGTCCTGTCCTCACCGAGGGGAGAGAAAACAGCCCTGCTGACTGCAGAGTCGGTGGGATGCCGTGAGGACGAAAGGAGCTGCAGCTGCCAGTAGTGGTGGAGGAGGCAACGCACAGCGGCAGGTCCCGTCCTGCCAGAGGACGCGTGCGGCGATCTGTGTCCAGCTGCAGCCTTTCCGCTGGAGATCTGATGCCAGGAATACCGAGGAACTGAAGGAGGTTTCCGACATGTTATAGAATGTCAAGTAAAACAGAGCATAATTTTTGGGAAGCATTGAAGTTGTGATGTGAGTGTTGATGGCTGTGAATGAATGCAGGTTCTTGTGGAGTTGCATGGGTCTGTTGTGCTGGGTGTTGCGCAGTGGGTGTGGAGCCATGTGAAAATTAGCTTAGAAAAAGTGAAGGAGAGAACTTTGGCTGTGACTCAAAGCAAATAAAAAATATCAGGTGGAAAAAGAAAAAATAAAGAAAAATGGCTTGGATCTGACTAAATACTTTGCTCAGCCTGAGAGGCAATGCTTTCTCTTTTCTCTCCTTTCTTTCTCTCCTTGTCTGAGACTTTTCAGCTGAAGGACACGTAGAATGCACTTAAAACCCAAAATGACTGATCAAAAACACCCAGAAGAAATAGTATTTTCTGAGATTCTTTCCTTTTATTTTTCCATTTGTTTTTGGCACGTACAGCCTGAAATCCACAAAACATTTCGTTGGCATCAGATCTGCACTTTGTAATGGAAAAAGCATCCTCTTGTGTATTTTTAATTTTATTTTTGGGTTGTTTTCCCCCCAGACTGTGCCTTACTGCATGCACAGCGTGTGTTGCAGCCTGTCTCCCAGACTGCTTCCTGTCCTCCTCCCTGCTGCTTCCCCTCCCTGCAGAGGAGTGAGCCAGGATTCGACTGCAGCAAAGCTTGCACCAAGCGGCCGCAGCCCTCTACGTTTGCAGCCCCAGGCCCTGCACGGGTTTCCCGTGCGTGGGCCAAAAGTGGGGCATGACCCCCCTGCGTTCCCGCATGGAAATGCAGCACCATGGCTGGAAAACGCTGACGTTGGCTATCTGCACCCTGCTCCAAAAACTCCTGTGCGGAAACCCACACCGTACAGAACCCGCCTGTGTGTCCTGGTGCACTCAAACCAGCCTTTTTATTTGCCCCAGGCGATAGCTTTGTGGTTTCTGTTTGCTTTCCAGACAGGGCTGAAGGTGGCTGCAGACCGTGCCTGGGAACGCAGGGCAGGGTTTGTAAGGCAGGAGAGATGCTCACTGGTCAAAGAAAGCACCAGCGGGGTAGGCGTTGACTCGGAACCCATTTGTGGCAGCAGCTGCTTGCAGGGTGGCAGAGGACAGGGGCAGCAGGTGTGGGTCTGCAGAATGAAGCACTCGTTTCCAGGAGCAGATCTGGAAACGGCGTTGTGGCAAAACTGGCTTGTGGAAACTTCCCTGGTCACCCCCTTCACTCTAAAATCTCAGCCGGGCTATGGTAACGGTGGCCTGTGTCCTTCAGAAATGTTTGTCTTCGTTCATGTCCATATCATATTCTCTTTCTCTCCTCCCACTCCTTGTAATTTGTTCCCTTTCTAAACTATTTGCATTAATCTCCAAGCAATGATCTTTTCCAGTTATGAGTTTGTTTTTTTTTTTTTTTCTAATGTCTTACCTAAGTTCCTGGATCTGCTAAGTGCCTAGCACTTCTATCACTTACACTTTCCTGATTTCTTTCTCGGAATTATTTTCAACATTAGGAAGCCAAACCTTTAAGGCACTATGTGTTTTTACAGCATTTTGATTTCTCCTGTTGTTTAATGGCATTAATGCCCCTTAGTAATACCAGTCTGGTATTGTGGCCTGAATGGGCTGCTCTGGCCCCAGTGGCTCTGGAGGCTTCCAAGGCAGCCTTTTCTAACACAAATGAAGATGAGGAAACGTATTGTTTGCTGAATTGATACAACTCTGTTTGTAGTTTCTTAAAACATGAGCTGCTGACAGCCTGCTTTCACCTGCATTGACTCACAACTTCCCTTAACCTGTTGTAGACCCAGCTACATGAGGTGTTTGTTGCTGTTCGTCTGCGATGCGTGAAGCATCATGCTTCTCTGACCATCTTTTCTTCATCGAACACTCAATATGTCACGCCGACGTTTTCGGGCAAAACCAGGCATTCGTGGTTTGCACGTCTTAGATATAAGACATTTCATCTTGGCTTGGTGGCCTTGCCAGCGCGAGCCCTGTTTCACTTGGCTGTTCCTTGGTTTCTTTGCTACTCTTTATCCCAGTGACTGCATTTTCTCTCCTCCCTCCATCTCCTACTCCCATTTTTCCATCCCAGTCCCCAGCTTGCTGGCTGTTTGTCTCGCTCCTTCTCTGCGGCAAGCGCAAGGCCTCGTTCCATGCCGTCAGCATTCAGCTGGGCCAAATGGGGGCCTGGCTTCTCCAGGTTCCGCTCCTGCTTCCACCTTTACCTCTTGCCGAGCAGGGAGAAGAGGTTGATGGTTTTGGTTGCTCACTCGCATCCTCCTCAGCTCTGCCAGCCCGAGTCCTGTGTGGTCCCTCCCTGTCCCTGCTCAGCTGGGACAAGTGAATGCAGGCACCATCCTCTTTGGGTGCCTTGGATGGGAGCCCTCAGTGCTGCTGGGCTGGTGACGGTGGCACGTCTCTGCCGTTGGGGTTAGCAGCAACACCTGCCACAGCCAGCTCCAGATGGTTGCCCATTGGCGCGATCCTCCAGTGCGCATCTTCCTCAGGGCACCCCCCTTCCCATCCACTCTCCTTCCACTTCCTTGGGTTTCCCAGGGAGGCCTGCAGTGGCCACATCTTGTTGGTGCCCACCAGACCCACTGCTGCCATCGTTAGCTCTTTGTGGCCTCCTCAAGTGAAGGTGGCCTTGTTCTGAAAAATGTGGCCTTGGGGAACAGTGGGCACTGGTGGTGCCCTGGTCGGCTGGGTCTGCCCATCTCCCAAATGAGCTGCGTGTCCCTCCTATTCCTCTGCAGCTCCTATGAGGTTTTGCACCGAGGTTCAATGTCCTATGCTCATGGAAATGAGGAGATAAGCCCTCAACAGAAAGGAAATATGGAGTGAAACAGACACTTGGTGATCCTCATATAACCAAGCCGTGAGCATTTCCCACAGAGGGGTTGGGAGGGACCTCGAGATCATCTGGTCCAACCCCCTGCTAAAGTCGGTTCCCCAGAGGACCTCTGGGAGGAGACCCTGGATGTCGCGGGTTGGTGGTGTGCCGGTCGGGTTTGTTCCATGGCCGCAATGTCACATTGTGGAGCTGCAGTGAGTGCTATCGAAGGGTGTCACCGTGGGCCTGATACCGCTGTGGTGATTCAGACGTGCAACCGTCTGCCTATCTAAAGCACGTGTTTATTTTTCCATGAATAAATTTAGGCAGCCTGTAATGAGAGCTGGCCTCAACTCAAAGAACAGTGCTTCCCGGAAAGTGAAGGCAGAGTTCTGTTATGACTTTCATGTTAAAACGTTTAAAACGTTCAATAGCTCAGACGAGGGGAAGAGATTCACTTTTCATGAGAAATTAAATTTGAAATTAAGCTAGTGTCCAAAACACAGACAGCTGGCCATCCCAGCTGGTGCAAAAAAGCATGAAACGCGGTGGATTTGGGCAGTGGAGCGAGGTGAGGTCCCAGCGTGGCAGGGACTCCCAGCTGCCTTCCGGGCAGGTGGGTGGCACGCTGCTGTCACCGCTGTGACCACGTGGGGTTCACATCCTGTTGAGCGGGGGAGATGCTCCATGCCCGTGGGCCCTCCCTTGTGGGTTTAGATCATGACAACTTGATTCATGCTCTCTATAAATATTGCTCTGGCAAGGGAAATTACGCGCTGGATGACATTTTCCAGACGGCCTCAGCCTCGTTGGCAAGATGCTCCTCTGGCTTTACAGGGAAAGGAAAGCAAACGCGGCCTGCAGACCCACGCAGCATTTTACAAGCAACTTCAGAGCCACGCTGTGCTGATCCCAGCTCCCAGGACACAGCAGAAAGAGGTGGGTCCCTCGCTTCCTGTGCACGTTGCAATCCCCCCAGCTGAAACCCAGCACCCCTTGAAGCCCACACGCCACAGAACAACCACCATGCTGCATTAATAAGGCAAAAAACAAGGCAGGACCTCATCGTTGTAATCCGGAAAACTGCTTTTCCTTAAGGGTGTGAGGAGGACTGGGATGGGGTGGGGGAATGAGAAACTGAAAGCTTTGCTGCTGTCCCTGAGCATGGTGGTTTTTAGCTTATTACTTAAACTTGCTGCTTTACTTTAAACTTACTAAACAAGAGGAAGGACTGTAGAAGGAAGGCGTTTAAGAGCTCCTGTCGCACCTTGTGTTTTTCCAAGGCCCTGGCAAGGAACGTCCTGCTCAGCCTGGTGTGACAGCCCCCCGGCTGAGCCACTGCCTGCTGTGGCCGGGCGTGTGGGATTGCCCTGGAGCCGTGAAGCTCCTGGCCATGGGGGCCTGCTGCCTGCAAGGGCTGAGAGCCGTCTCTCTGGCAGGTCCCCACAGTGGCTGTCACCCTGTGTTACTGATCTGTTAGGTAGCCAGCTATGGAATAAACATCTGCTCTGAGCAAGCGTCCCCTGGGCAGGTCCCTCCAGCTGCTGAGGTCCCCCCGAGGTTGCTGGCCGGGACAAGGACCTTCTGCAGGCATCCAGCACCCAGAGCCATCAGTGGATCAGAGCAATGCTCCGTGCCCAAAATCAGGGAGCAGTCAGCTGGGAAATGGGAGTTGCAACTGGGGAAATCTGCTTTGAGCTTCACCTGCTGCGGAGGCAGGGAAAACCCAACCTGGTGATGCTCGCTTGTAGCCAGGCCCCAGGCAAGACACCATGAGGTGGTTGAGCCCTGGACAGCAGCGGGCTGGAGGGATCATTCCTCATCCTCCTGCACCACTGAACTGCTGGGAGAGGATGAGGGGCAGCAAATGGTGCCTAACCCCAAGCAGCCATCCATCACCTGCTGGAGACCAGGAAAACCTCAGTCAAGGCGAGCAGTTCTGCGTCGGAACAAAAGCGCTCTGTTTCCCTAGTTAAATACTTACCTTAAACTTGATAAGTGCTCTGCGTTGGCACTGGTTGCTTCAGGGGAAGGAAACATCTTCCATGACGGTGTTTTCCCTGCTGTCTCAGTGGGTCTTTCCGCTATGCTGGCCATGCCCCATCACACTGAGGGCAGGCCAGGGCTGTGTGGTGCCATGCGGTGGGTGCTCTGGCTCGCGTGGCACTGCCTGCACATGGCGAGGTCAGTGCTGGAGCACCTGCCACAGCAGCGATGCTGCCAGAGGGAAAAGCTGGTGGCTCACAGGGAATCAGTCCTGACAAAGGATGGAAATCCTGTGGTGGTCGGCACAGCAGAAGTCCTTTCTGTGTTGAAGGGGTGCACCCACTTCAAAAAGAAACTTGGTCATGTTGTCCTAAAGCCACAGCAACAGACCATCTTCCTTCTGGAAGGTGCTGAAGGACCCGGAGAGAGCAGCAGCAGGTCAATGAAGAGCCAGGCTGGTTAGTGAAAGTGGTCCTTCTGCATCCACCAACGTATGGGTCCTAAGTGTGTTTTACTTTTTAATAGCCCCAGAGTAAAGAGTAATTTACATTTTGAGTGTAATATTTAATGTAACAAATGTCCTCAGAGACCATTCCAAACAACCTGTGAGGGTAGGAGCACAACAACCATTTGTAGGGTTGCCCTCGTTACATGGCACATTAATTCTGCCTACATTCCTCTGTAGTTTAAGCTGTGAGAAACAGGAATATTTTGCTGCGTGCTCCGCTGGGGGTGGGAAATGCTGCAGCTGCTCTGCTGATATCGAGAAAGAACCGGGACGGAGAGGCCCGCTGGGGATGGATGTGAGCAGGCGCAGGGGAGTGCTGGGTGCTGGCAACGCCAGCAGGATGCCATGTGGGAGCCACGGGCTCATGGGAACAGGCAGCCCCTGCTGGCCTTGGTGGCCACGCAGCAGTTGTGGGGCTTTAGACCAGAGCTGCAGAATTTGTCCTAGAAAAGCATTGCTATGGTCGGTGGTGGAGTCAGTTTGGGGTTGTCTGATGATTTTGGCTTTTATGGCATTTTTTTTGCAAAGTGGTCTGCTGGCAGGAAAAGTGAATTTTAATGAATATCCAAGTTGCAAGAAAGCATGATGAACGGAAATAAAGGTTGGCTAAAAAAATCTGAATTTGATACTTCCAACCTGCAACTCAAAACAATTATTCCTTCATAATTATTATTATTTAAATATTATGTAAATTTAAATTAATTGATAAAATTAGCAAGAACATTTTCAATATGGTTCATTCTGATTCACTGAGGATTTTTAATCCACTACTCTCACTTTGGTCTCAGGCCAGGGAAACCTTCTGCAATCTCAGACTCCCAGAGAGGGAAAGCGTCTGCACGTTGCGCGCAGCCCAGTGCTCCCCGCTCCTCCTGCAGCTCCCAGCAGTCAGGTGCAAACAAGTTGGCGTGGCTCATGTCCACTGCTGTCCTGAGGAGCTTCACCAGGTTGTCACTGAAGCAGAGACATGCTTGGACCATTTCTGTGCAAGCCAGAAGAGTTCTGGCCCTTAGTCCAGCTGGAGACTCTTATGCCTGCAGTAGCAGAGCTCCCCTTGTGTTTAAATTATGTGGCAGACATCCTGCCTTCTTTCTGGAGGCAACGTGCTGTTCCAGCTCCTCTCTTATCGTATTTTCATTTCTAACCCACCTGCTGGACACATCACTTCTAATCGCGGTTGACTTAATTGGCAAAATTCATTTGGCGACTTCAGATCGATGGATGCGATGCTGCCCTGGGAGCATCGCCCTAATGCTTCTAAAAGGGTTTCTCCGTATCTGCCATCTCTGTTTCTCCCAGCAACTCCATTTCAAGGGGCAAGTGCCTGCTAGCAGAACCAGTCAACTCTTTTCTCCCATTTTCCTAGGGATTTGACCAAGGAAGTCTCATGTCCGTCTGTTGGGGCAAAGGTACCCACTGACAGTGGCAACCCCGCAGCCCCTGGCGTGCTCACTCGGGTGAGTTCTGGCTGTGAACTTCCCTCACAAACAGCGACCCTGCTCTCACTCTGCTGAGTGCTTCAGGGGTCGTTTGCATGGTCCTGTGCTGCACGTGGCAGCTTTTGGGAACAATTTGCATCCCACAGCCCCTGCTGGCCCTCTGAGATGTGGTGCACCCAGGCTCTGGTTTGCACCCAGGGCTGGCATTGTCTGGGTACCACTGGGTTGTGGTACCCTGCAGCACACGGATGTGCCTGTCCCCTGTGTGTGGGCACTTGGGGGCAACCAAGTGAGGGTGAGTATCTGTGGTGACCCTGGCAGGGAAAGATAACTTGAAATCCATTTTAACTTCACATTAGACTCAGACCTGCTGTTATGAAAGGAATAGTTTAATGTTATTTCGGGGGGNGGGAAGGGTGTTTTCAGATTACTTCACTCTGTGGAAAATGTGTTTTTATTTTTGTTTCGTTTAAGGAGTGTCAGAATTTCTTTTGTGGAGCTGTTTCTCGTGGACACACAGTTTTCTAAGGCACAAGCAGCGTGCTGCGTCACGGGAGTCACGAAAAACAGGGCTGGAAGGCATCTCCAGGAGCGTGTCCCAGCCCGCTCCAGGTGGGATCAGCTCTGTGTGCACTGCTCCTGCTCATAGGCCAACCCCACTTCCTAAATCCGTGATGATCTTCCCACGCATGGGGCTGCAGCCAGAGGCGCTTTTTCAGAGAAAGGTCATGCTTCTCTTTAAGCACGCTCATTGAGAAATGGTTAAGCAGTCATTTGTCAAGAACGATTTACGAAAAATTTCCTGCCTTAGGGAATGTAACTTCCTTGCTTTGCCACAGGCAAATTTTACATGTTCACGTTTTCGCTCTCTTGGGCTGCTTTGCGATCGCCTCCCTCGGCAGCAAACGGGATGCTCGCTCCCCCCGCAGCTCCCGGCCGTGGGGTCAGCAGCCCGACCCCTTTCACCCAAGCCCCGCTTACCGACGAGCTCCGGCGGCGCAGCCCCCCTTCGCCCCTCCCGGAGGCGGCCCCCCGGGGCTGCGGG
>VXAV01004246.1:23944-55941 GCA_013399715.1 Alectura lathami
GGGGGGGAGTTGGGGCAACTGTTTGTTTTTCCGTGGCAGGTTTTTCCATGAGCGCAGCGCGTCCCTCTCCATCGCGGTTTTGCCGGCAGCTGGCCGCGGGCTGGAGCTGGTCTGCTTCAGGAACCGCGGCACCGTGGGGCTCGTAGCCCCGTTTGCCCGGCTGTAGCCCTGCAGAGAGCCCAGGCGGACAGGGATGGCTCCCACCCTGCGGCTGAGCTTCTGCCGGGGTTCCCTTGAGCCCCTTCACGCTCCCCGAGCAGGCATCGCTTTCAGCAGGGAGCCGGGGAGGGCGCAGGGGGCTGTGTGCGCGGTGCCCGCATGTTGTGCAGGCTGGAGAGGCTCCGTGCAACTCGAGAAGGACGGGCTGAAGGCTGGAGCTGTGGGTCCAGGTGCGCAACAGCAGCGCGGTGGGAGGATGAGGAGAAAAAAGGGTCAGCTGGGGTGCAGCAACGCGTTGCTCCGCTCTGCCAGCAGCACAGGGGTGCCCTGGACCCAGGGTGGAAAGGCAGCAAAGCTGGTGATAAGAGGGTGCGTTATTGTGTGTCTGACAGGCCTGTCCTGAAAAATACTGCAGTCTGAGCAGGGCTAAGGTTTGAGGGCTGGGGAAGAGGGACGGAGCCTCACAAGGGAGCTGTAGAAATGCGTGCTGTGGCAAGAGGGGAAGAAGGCCCCAGTCAAATAGTTCCAAGGAGATGTGTAATTCCTGTAACTTGCGACCTAAAACCAGTAAAGTTGCTCAAAGATGGTGAGTCCAGCAGACTTGGCTGAGAGTGATCTAAACCAGCACGTTGTTTCCCAATGCATGACAGGCGGGTCAGCACAGGCTGGGTGTTTCTGCATCTTCACTGCTTCCCACTTTGGCTGCCGCTGAGCTCTGCAGGCTTTGTGCTGTGGCTATTTTTGTTATTGTGGAAGACTGAAGAGCAAATGCAATTCTCCTTTTCACGGTTCTTGCATAAATTCCAGCTGTGTCTCAAAGCACAGGATCTGTGGGGAGAAGCGATGACAGAGAAGTCATGTGAAGGCCCTTCTTTTGTTGTCCTGCGCCTCATTTGACAGCACAAAAGCAGTACGCATCCTTGAGGGTCGGATGTCAGGTGAATAGCAATCTGCTTGCCCTGAGTGCGTTCGTGGCTGTGACTCACATTTCCCTTCTCACAGGATTCCCACTGGCTCTTAAGGCATTGGCAGCTTCCAGCAGACGGTAGCTCTAAAGAAACCAGGGTTCTCAGCAGCTGGGGACTCCGAAAGCCTTGGGATGCAATGCGGTGCTGCCGCTGAGCTAAGTGAGGTGCCACTGTGATGATGCAGCCTCCTGGCTGCTGCTTCTTGCAGCATCTCCCTTTGTCCCACCTCTTGTGCCCATCTCACCTTGCTGTGGAGCAAAACCAGTCCTGGAAGCCAATGCAGCAAGAAAATCAAGTCTGCAGCAGAATTAGCTTTACGGTGCTCGAGCTTTCAGGGCTGTGCATGGCAGGGGCAGAGGTGCATCAAGGAAGAGCTTGAAAAAGGAGTGCATCTAGCAAGAACTAGCTGTTGGTTTACTTCTGTTGTGTCATTGACCCATACTTCAGCAAGAGGTACTCCACGCACAAGTTGTTGCCTACCAGCTACAACTACCATACAAAACCACACAGAGGTGCCTGTTCCGTCTGGAGGTGAGGTCGTATTAGTAGTGTACAGCATGGAATAATCTTGCCATCAGCACTGTTGTGGTTTGGATCAGGTTCCAGCTTGTGCTGGGGAGGAGGACGCCCCTTCTGTCTCTTCTGTCCTAGTGCGCTACCATTTATCTCCCTTCGGGCTGTACCTCCCATGCCTGTGAAAACCTTGGAGTGTGTATTCCAGCTTTGAGATCCCTTTCTCTGCACCCATGTAGTTTTTTTCTCAGGCACTCCTGCCCAAACAAGCACTTTAAACCCTTACTTTGTTGGTCACTCAGGTTTGAGAACAGATCCACAGATCTTGTTTTGGATGGTGCTTTCACTTGGGAACAGATGTAACATTAGTAGCTGTCACGATGCGAAAGGAGAGCAAAGTGGTGGACAGGCCCTCACCTCAGAGCCAATCCGTACCAGGGCGTGTTGCAATGTTCAGGAGTCAACGTCATCACGTCATGAGTCCACCCGTGTCGCAGCAGAGCTTCAGCTGTTCAGGGAGTGAAAAGGAACAGGAGAAACAGGGGAGCACATGTGGCACATCCATCTTGGGCAAAAGCCTGGCCCATTTTCTGTCACTGAGACTGGTTGTAGGGCACCAATGTTCTGGCAGCCAATGGGTGCTCTGAATTTTAGTTGTCTTCCTGAGACAGACGTGATGTTTCTTGTTTACAGGATGCCCCTGTATGAGGTGTTCAGCCCCACTGTGAGGATGCCCTTGGTTCCCAGGTGGAGGCCAGGTTCTCTGGCCTGGTTCTCAGGCTGGGTTCTCAGGCTGACAGACTTTTTCTTCTGCGTTTATCAGTCAGAACCTTTCTTACTACAGGCTACCTCTGTAAGGGCTCCCACCACCCCATGCCTTGGCCTACAACCAGTTCTGGCTCACTAGGAGGGAGGCTGCGCCATACCTGCTGTGTCTCTTGCCACCAAGTGTCTGAGGTGGAGGAAACTCATGGCCATTTGGAACCAATGCTGTTAGAGCTTCTGGGATGGCTTGGCAGGTAGAGCACATGTGGCTTGTACCTGTTTAGATAGAAGCGATAAACACAGTGATTTGGTACAAGATATAATGCAGAAGAGCACAGAGCCTACAATTAAAATTAAAGATACTATCAGTAAGGCACGCCGTCCCCATTCGCTGAGGTCTGGCAGCCAGGACCAGTTGGCAGCCAGGCCCTCGAGCAAGGGTTGTCCTTGTGCTGGTTGATGACAAGTATGGATGTGCTGCTGAGTAGTGTTCACACCATATTCAATCTGTTCGGCTTTGTTGGTATCACAGCAACAAGTTGTATGAACATGCAAACTCCTCCCTGTGAAGGTAAAAGATAGCCTAAGGCCCAGCAATTTCAGATTGCAATTTGTGAAAGTGATCTCCATCTGTAGGTTTGTTAAAGAGTCTATGGTAGTATTTTGGGTAATTCTGAGTACAGCAGAGGTGTTATCAGTAGCTCATTCCAGTTCAGCAGCACACAAGTTTAGAAGCAGTAAGCATACAGCTGTATGAAATGCAGCTGGTCTTGTTGCTAAGGGGCTGGACATTCTGCGCTGATGATGCATCAGGTATTGGTTGTTTGGAAAACTAAGTGCCAGATTTTTAGATCGAAATGCATAAGGCCTGAGGTGTGCTATGGCACTTTGCCATCCAAAGGGACCTGGACATGGTTGAGAAGTGGGCCCATGTGAGCCTAATGAGGTTCAACAAGGCCAAGTGCAAGGTGCTGCACCTGCGTCGGGGCAATCCCAGACATTAGTGCAGACTGGGAGAAGATGTCACTGCGAGCATCCGTGTGGAGGAGGTCTTAGGAGGGATTCTGGTGTGTGAAAAGCTTGATGTGAGCCAGCAGTGTGGCCTTCTGAGCTGCAAGCACAACTGTAACCTGGGCTGCATCTAAAGAGTCCTGGCCAGCAGGGAGAGGGAGGTGATGTCCCCCTCTGCTCTGCCCTTGTGAGGCCCCACCTGCAGTGCTGCATCCAGGCCTGGGGACCCCAGCACAAGAAAGACGTGGAGCTGCTGGAGAGGGTCCAGAGGAGGCCACAAGGATGCTCAGAGGCTGGAGCACCTCTGCTGTGGAGAAAGGCTGAGGGAGATGGGCTTGGTCAGCCTGGAGAGGAGAAGGCTCAAGGGAGACCTCACTGTGGTTTTCTAGTGCCTAAAGGGAGCTGATAAACAGGAGGGAGAGTGACTTTTTACATGGTCTGATAGTGATAGGACAAGGGGGAATGGTTTTAAACTAAATGAGAGAAGATTTAGGTTAGATGTTAGGTGGAGATTCTTCACTCAGAGGGTGGTGAGGCCCTGGCCCAGGCTGCCCAGAACATCCCTGGAGGTGCTCAAGGCCAGGCTGGATGGGCCCTGGGCAGCCTGATCCAGTGGGTGGCAACCAGCCCATGGCAGGGGGCTGGGACTGGGTGGGCTTTAGGGTCCCTTCCATCCCAAGACATGCTGTGATTAAGCAGCAGCCTGCTGTAGTGGTAGACTTTTATAGGTGCCAGTGCCACAAAGCCATAACCACCCAGGTGTTAGAACAGTACCTGGAGTTACTGTGATGTTTGCAGAGTGAGCACTGTGGATTAGGAGAACTGTTAAGTTTCATTAGGCATGTTTGACTCAACCAGGCTGTCCAAAAGAGGATTCAATTTGTACCGCCAGACACATTGGCTGGCATGTGTGTTCCAGCTATTGTTAGTACTCAGCCAACCATTACTCTGCGGACTACAGCATGTAGAATTAGGAGCAGTGAAATTACAGCATCTTCGACAATTTGTGTTATTAGCATTGTGGGTAAGATTCTGGAATTTCAAGCCATCAAATGCACATTTGTTCGTAATTCGTGATCCGTTGTCACAGGTCCATGAAGTTCTCAGATCAGCATTCAGACAAGCTTGTGTGCTGTTACTTTTAAATTGGAACTATGCTTGGGTGTGACTGTAATAAAAGGTGTAATTACAACTGTTTGTCACTCTCACCTGCACTGAATTAGTACACTGTGGCACTGTGGAGCACAATAACAATTACAAGAGGGAAGGAAAGTCTCTCACGATGTGTTTTCATTTCACAACAAACTTACAATCATACCCTCATCATTTTCCTGCCCCCACAGCTCCTTTCTCAACAGATCTCAAAGCAGGGCACGTGACAGGAATGACCCACGCAGTAGCTTCATCACCTGGGGCTTCAGCTTGATGTAATAAGGTTGTAGTAGTCTCTAGTAGCAGTGCTTCTTGCAGCACATCTGGACCTTGTCAGAGGTCCGGAGATCAGAGATTCCTTGCCCCAGTCTTGGCAATGGATCCTCCTGCCCACTGAACAGCTGAGGTTCACAGGGCCTGGGGACACTTCCTCTGAGGGCGAGGACGATTCCAGGACCTAAATCTAAATCTTCTGCCTCTCGTGCAGAGATACTCCTGCTGCTTTACCGTGCCACAGGTGGCATGGACATTTAACTGTTGACTCCCCCGGTTGTTTTTGGTATGCTGCCCAAATTTTTCTCAAATCAACAACTTTAAAACCTCAGACTTTTGTAATATCCCATCTCTGCGTATTGTTCCCCTGTGGGCCGTCAGTAGTCATTCCTTGATCAGGCATGCTTCTGTTACGAAATCAGTTACTTCCCCATCAAATATTTCCATCACAGTCACTATCACACATAGCACTATCTGCTGGCTTCATTCCAATGAAGTATGACAGCCCCAGATCTCAATTTGTAGCATCATCACACCCATCCAAACCAATCCACCTCTGAATATTTGGAATATTGTGCAGATATCTGCCCAGGCTGGTCTGCAGTACCAGTGGTTGTGGTGCCCGAGGTGGTGGGGGAGCACCTCTGTTGGCAGGAGGGAGTTGTACCATGGAAGTTTTGGTAACAGGGCACAGAGAGGGGCTGTGTTATCCCATCTAGGTTCGGATAACTGTGTGGTGGCAGAAAATTCAGCCTCAGAGTCAGGGGCATCCTTCACGCTGCCAGGTGTCGGTGTATATTTTCTTCCAAGGATTCCACTTGAGACTGGGAGTGTACGTTTGTGCTTGAGCTGTTGTAAAGCCAGACATCTGAAGCTGGTTCTTAATTCCTGAAATAACCGACCCTTATCATGACTGAGATCCAAGGGCAGCTGCTCATGCTTCAGCATCCTTAGCTTGCTGTAAAGCGGCTTGCAAGTTGCTTTCTAATGCTTGTACTTTAGTTTCTAGTTTTTGCTTTGCAATTTAAGCAAAATGCTTGCAGCAGCTGTTGCCTCTGTGAGAAGCCCCATGGAGAGTCCCTTTCCTTCCGTCCTTTTACATTTGAGATTTTCTGCCACCTCTGAAATTCTTGCAGGATTTCCCAACTAAAACAATTTTCAGCTACCCAGTTCCAAGCCCACCTAGGCATTTCATTGCATTTCACTGCAGGGGAGCTGCTTTAAAGGTCCCTTCCAACTCAGACAATTCTATGATCTTCCATCCCTTATCTTCTAGCCATTTTCGCTGTTTATCTACAGCCTCCTTGCAAGCATCCATGATGTGTGGATTTCACAGAATCCCACTTCTGACACAAGTTAATGTAACAATGCAAAAGGGGAACAAAGTAATGAACAGGGCATCGCCTCAGAGCTGATCCACGCCAGGGCTGTGGCATGGTGCAGAGTTCAGTGCACGTTGTCACATCGTGAGGCAAGCTGATGTTCAGCAAAGCTTCAGCCACTTAAGGAGGGAAAAGGAAGAGGAGAAACAAAGGGCACAGGAAGGTTCTCAGGGAGAGAAGCTCCATCTCGGTCAAAACCCAGGCTGTGGGGCCAGGCTGGGGTCAGTCCGTGAGATCCAGACATAGGGTCTGGATCAATGGGCACAATGTGGTCTCCTCTGCTGTTCGCGTCTGTTTTCTGTCCCACCTCACCGCTCAGGTCGGCTAGGCTGATGAGTCTTGCTGTTGCCATTTCTCATACCTGAAGCTCCCTAACGTTTCCCGTGCTGAGCTCAAGGGCCACGGCAGAGCGGGAAGGAAGACGTGCAGCTGAGCGATGCAGGGAAGGATGCACCCGCTGTGAGGAAGCGAAGGGGCTGCAACACCCCGCAGGAGAACTGCTGGTGAAGGAGTGCAGGCCTTTTTTTTGTGTTAGGAGGCAGGTTACAGCTCCCACAGCTCTGATGTTCTAGGTCTGCAGCTGGGTGGGCTGGCCAGCTTTACACCAGGAGGGGCTTTGCAGCATGGTCTGTGGTTGTATCTGTCAGGTGCAAGTAAATCTCACCGTTTATTCACCTGTTTGTGAAACAGGCATGGAAATCTCAGGATTTCCAGGCTGTAGCGGTTTACTCCCATTGGTGAAGCATCACTGAGGAGTACACAAGATGATTTGAGATCTCTGCAAGGATGTGCAGAGCCAGGTATTTCAGTAACAGTTTTTCATGAAGTTTCATGGGCTTTTTGGTAACCCAAGCCTCAGCTGTCCCTGGGGAGTGGGGGCGTTTGGGATGAGGAACATGTATCCACCCGATGGTCCTCCCACCCCATACCCCCAGCTTGGCAGCCCGGTCACAGAGCTCCGCTCACTGCTGCGGGGAAGAGGTCCCAGGAAGGCTTTAGAAAACTGCAAGTCAGAACCGACTGCTTCCTCTTCAGCCCTGGGTTCATCTGGCCAGGCTGCTTCCAGTATTAGAAACCTCTGCCCTTGATCTGGTGTTCAAATGCTCAGTGAGAAAGCTGTGTAGTGTGCGAATACCCGTGAGTTTTAAAGGGATCTCATTCAGGGAGGTTAAGCATGATCCAGATATGCACTGCTCGGGTAGGTAAGAACTAAGTTCTCATATACATGCACAAATAAGCACGTTCTCAGGCGGTGTACAGAAGTGAACGGAATCAAATGCATTGTTGGTGTTTTATGTGGACAGTGATAGCATTGGGGAAGCCTTAATAAGCAACAACTTCAGCCTCGCTTCAGTTTGTGGAAGAAGTCCACAACTTTAAAGAGCAGAGAGGTAAAGGCAGAGGCGGAGCAGAGCGGCGTGGTACGTGGTCTTTGGGCTGAAATACGTGGCGTGCTTTGCTTTAACAATGTGAGTAGTATTCTGCTTTTCCGTAACATATTTGTGATGAAAGCTTTGCAAGCTTTGATTTTCCATTAAAGAAAATGCATTTCTGTAGCTGCTCTGACACACAGCAGCTGGGAGCTGATCTGTGTAAACTTGGGGCAGCTTCTTTTGGTTGTACTTCAGGGTGCCTGAGCATCAGATGTGTTTGATGCAAGTTACACCCAGCAGTTATTCTATACCCTCTTAGCTCCATATTCAAGCTTAATACACTTGATTTTGGTGCAACAAAGGTTATATAAAAGTTTACTTTGATGGTTCTCCTTTCATTGAGGTTTTGAGGTTTTATTTATTTTCTTGTGGCAGATTTCCAGTGGCTTTTAGAGAAAAAGATCCAGGTGCAGCCCCTAAAAAACTTGCCATAACTTCCTGAGGAAAACCAAGGCAACAGCTGAAACCTGTAAGCAGAGGGGAATGAATAATGGAGAAGATGTCCTCCATTAAGCAGCAGCAAAACACTCTGGATCTCTAGCAACATTCATAAGGGAAAACATCCTGGACTCCGTATTAGGCAGCACATTAAACAGAGCGTTTAAAAGCAGCACTTTTCCTGACCCATGTAGAAATGCTCTGGACTTCTCTTGCACCGCCCGCAGTGAAGCGCAGCCCTGCCTGCCTCACGGCAGGTGCCGAATGGCATTCTCTGTGCCTTGCTCAGCACACGGCATGTTGCTTCAGCCGCGCTTAGCTAGCCACCGGGGCTAAAGCACGGGGAGTTGTGGGGTGCACAGAAAGTCCTGTGCTGGTGGTGTTTTGAAATAATGAGTTTACTCCTCAATGCATGCAGCACTGCAAATGAGCTCAACAGATCTGTCACCAGCCCCATGGGAGAGTGAAGGAGGTTCCTGTGAAGGGGGACCTGGCTCTTAACTCTGGCTGCTCCGGGAAGTGCTTGCTGCAAAGTCATCCCCACGCCATCTCAGCCAAGCCTTAGAGCTCCTCTGTATTACAAGGCCAGGAAACTCCCTTGCTCAGGGCTTATTAATGTTCTTGCTTTGTTACATCAATCAAAATTATTTGCGTGATTATGGGACTTCAGTGGTGTATCACCATTGGCCATCTCATGGGTGCAGATACGCCAGACTTTAGCAGACTTATGATAGGAAGGAAAGGAGCTGTCGCTTAGTCCTGGAGGTGCTTGCCCTGCCTTGCCCTGCCCTGCTTGGAGGAGCACAGTCTTTCTCTGGTGCTTAGCTGTTGCTGGAACAGCAGTTGTCATCTGCTGTTAGCATTTGCTGCCTGAGGTGTTTCTCTCTTCTTCAGCTGCTGAGTATCTTTAAGAGAAAACAGAACTGAGATGTTACTATTTCCCCACTGCTCATAGGAGGAAGCTGTTGGGGAAGAAGTAGTGCTCTCTTGACTGCTCTCCCTCACTTTTCCCAACATTTATTCTTCAGTTGGTCTGTTCTCTGGAAGGTAAACTGTCAGAGAAGCTTCGTATTTACTTGGTAGACTGAATTTGCTGCCTTAGACACCTGCACAAATCCCCCTTTTTGTGGAAATTTGTCCTTAGATTGGTTTAACTGGCAAGTCCTTTGCACTGCAACTAGATAAATGATGTGTCACTTAGGGTTTCTCATTTTCTTTTTTTAAGGATTTTCCATTGTGGAGGGAAGGTTTGGAAGCAGATGCTTCCACAAAGAGGAACAAATACATGACTTGCACCACCCAATAATACAACTAGCGTTGTTTGCTCCGGTAGTGCAGAACTGCTCCATGGCTGGCAATCCAAATGCATATTTTGCCCTTGCAGGGAATAAAAACCCCAAACATCTAGGGACTGAACTGTCAGACTTTGGGGAACTGGGGCTGCAGGAGCGGCCTGAATGGGAGGGGAAGGCCATGAGCGTGACAACAGGCCATGGCACACCAAAACTGCAACCTGTCAGCTGCTCGTGGTACCTCTGCTCAAGTGTGTTTAAGAAAGGGCGGCGGCTGCCAGGGACAGGAGCCACAGGGAGGAGACATGAGAGACGCTGTTGGAGGGATGTGCTCAGTGTTGGAGAAGGTATCCTTGAGGGACTGTGTCTGACGGGTGACCTATGCTAGGACAGGGATGGCCCTGAGGGACTGTGGCCCGTGGAGAGCCTGTGCCAGGGCAGGTACACCCTGAGGGACTGTGGGCTGTAAGGAGTAGTAAGTAGCAAGAAGCAGTGGAGGAAAAGAGTAAGAGGCAAAGAGAAGCAAAAAGAAGCTGTTATGCACTGACAGAAGGAATTGGGACAGACGGAGCGTAAGCAGCAGGGAAAGGAAGGGAAGTTGGTTCTGGGAATGTGGGGAGGAAGAGGTGCCGAGCTGAAGGGAAGTCTGAGAAAGGGAATGAAAGGTGTTTTCCGAAGTGTTTGTGTATTTGTTTCACTTCCTTTTCTCCTCAATGCCTGAATCAGTGATTAAAAGTTCACGTTAGTTGGAAATAAATCAGATGGAATGAAATTCCCCAAGTCGAGACTGTTTTGCCTGTGTTGGTACGCTCACTGTGCTGGGGTGCAAGCTGGTTTAGCAATGACATAGCCAAACAGTATGAAGCCTGTATGAATGTAACATGGATAGCATTTCCTCCCTTCATGCATGAGACTGGCATATCCTTGCGTTGCTGTCTTGGCACTTTGGCATTTGCCTAGTTACAGCTTTCTAGAGAAAAGCCAGCGCTGGCCAGTTGCCAATATTCACGAGCTGGTCATCTGTGAACAAGTGGTGGAGGCAAAAGCTATAGAACAGATAAATCAGGCATGCTCGTGTGCTCTTCTTCCTTCCAAACTGCAGTGGGGCCAAAGAGAGAAAAGGGAGAGAACAGAGTTGGGGCAGATGGCATGGTCTTGCCATTTTTTTGCAACTACATGGAAAGAAAGTGGGTGTAGTCCTCCTGGAGTCCCAAGGAGAGCAGAGAGGCTGGAGGGAAGGGCAGCTTGCTGTGACATGGCAGCTCCCAAGCCCGACAGTTGCCAGTGCTGCCAGCTGCCAGCACTGAGGGACCTGAGATGTGCTGAAAAATCACAGGGTGTTTCTTGTTCGAATGCAGGAAAAAAAATGAGCCTCAGCAGAGAATTTTTTTTTTTTTTTTTTGTAACTGAAGTATAATTAATCTAAAATGGAAAATCCTGTTCTGTTACTAGGCTGACCTGTAGCTATCTGTAGTGGTGTAATGGACTTCTCTATTACATTCTGCACTTTTTCAGTTTGTGTAATGAAACTCCTGCTTTTACTGAAGGATTGTATTGATTTTATTTCTCCTAAATTATGCAAAATCTTACCACAAAGAAAGAAACGGGGGTTAAAGCAGAGAAGACACTAAAATGTTTTGCATTTTGCAGACAATTTTACTATTTAAATTATTATTATTTAAAGGTATATTCTCTGTGAAATCTGACTGCTTTTCTATACTAAAAGCCCAGCACCACTTAGACTATGCAGGCTTTGAGGAAGGCATTGACCAGCACATTGCTCACAGTTCCCTTCAACTACGCTGTACATCCCAGGCGCCTGATGCACCGTAGTGCAGGCTGCTAAAACTGTCGGACTTTCTGGGAGATGAAGTCAGCTCTGCTCTCGCATGTGCTGCAACATAGCTCTTTATGGTTAAATTCACGCTTTGAACTTCAGGGAACTAAACTTGGTGGCTGGCCAGGACAGTCAAACGAGGCTTGTAAAAACAGAAATAGCACTGTGTGTTCCAGTTTGACACAGGGTGGGAGGTGTGTGGGAGGGTATACAACAAATGTGGGACACAGGATGTCTATTGAGGGCCAGTCCAGCTTAATCCTCACGAGCAGTGAGTGGCCCAGAGAAGGTGCTTGTTCCTCTAGAGTCCTTCAGCCAGGCTCCTGCTTGCCACGGTGCTTTTCAGTGCCCAGCACCACGACCAGAGACCATGGGCACAGACTGGAGCACCGGAGGCTCCCTCTGAACACCAGGCAGCATTCTGTGCTGTGCGGGTGCTGGAGCACTGGCACAGGCTGCCAGAGAGGCTGTGGGGTCTCCTCCTTGGAGATCTTCAGAAGCTGCCTGGACGTAATCCTGGGCTCCCTGCTCTGGGTGGTCCTGCTGGAGCTGGGGTTGGACCAGGTGGACCCCCCAGAGGCCCCTGCCAGCCTCAGCCATTCTGTGAGTCTGTAATATTGTGCTCCTGTGCACCTCAGGGCTTGTACGGATGGGCCTCTGATGGGCTGATGGCCCCTGTGGTGGGCCTGGGAGTAGCGCAGCAGGTTACTTCTTGGGCTGTCCCTCCTGCCTCCATGCCCCTGAGCTCCTTTGTGGGAGTGCAGGCGAGTTTTACCACCCACCCCAACAATATGAACATGGGCTGTGGTTTCTAATGGGGGCCTGTGGGCACAGTGGCAGTATGTAGAAACCAGGACACATTCTTAGAGATGTCCTAAAGGCATAATTAAGCATGATGGCATGCAGGAGAGTTCTTCAGCATGCAGCTCTGCCATAGTGCTGTACTGTGGCTCCTGGTCTGCTGACTTGCTTGTCAATGTCTTTTTCTGCTTTCCTGCCCTTTAGGTCATAACGTTTCTCCTGGGAGAGCAGGCTCTGATGGGAACAAGAATGCTCAGGACGCCCAACTGCCTGCTGAAGCTGACCCAGGTGGTGCTGAGCCACAAGCTCAGGGCCCTGTTCATCCTCGCCTGTAAGTTCATGTCCTTTGTCTGCATCATGTTGTACTGGAAAATCACAGAGGACTCTAAGGGCAGGGCCCAAGTCTACAACTTGCCTGTTCAAATCCACTGTGCTCACTCCGTGCCATCTCCTCCCCACACCATTGCTGATGATCCTCCTCCTCCCCCAGGAGATGTATTTTTCGTGGAGACCTCTGAGCGAACCAACCCAAATTACCTGTTCATGTGCTCTGTGGAGTCGGCTGCCCGAACACATCCTGGCACGAGGATTGTGGTGCTCATGAAAGGCCTGGCAAACAGAAACGCCTCATTACCCAGCCACTGGGGCTTCTCGTTGCTGAGCTGCTTCCCCAACGTGGAGATCCGGCCCTTGGATTTGCTGGAGCTTTTCTCTGGGACACCTCTGGCAAAGTGGTACTTGCAGGCCCAGCAGCGCTGGGAGCCTTATTTCCTACCCATTCTGTCTGACGCCTGCAGAATTGCCATCATGTGGAAATTTGGTGGCATCTACCTGGACACAGACTTCATTGTGCTTAAGAACTTAAAGAACCTCACCAATGTACTTGGTACCCAGTCTAAGTATGTTCTGAATGGAGCCTTTCTGTCCTTTAAGCCCAAACACAAGTTCATGGAGCTTTGCATGCAGGACTTTGTGGAGAACTACAACAGCTGGATCTGGGGCCATCAAGGCCCACAGCTCCTAACGCGTGTCTTCAAGAAGTGGTGCTCCATCAGGAGTCTTCGGAGCAGTAAGAGCTGCAAAGGGGTGAGTGCTCTGCCCCGGGAGGCTTTTTATCCCATTCGGTGGCAGGACTGGAAGAAATACTTTGAAGAGGTCAGCTCCTCAGAGCTGCACGAACTCCTGAAGAACACCTATGCGGTGCACGTGTGGAACAAGAAGAGTCAAGGGACAAGGCTAGAGATGACATCGCAGACTTTGCTGGCTCAGCTGCATTCTCACTTCTGCCCTGCCACGTATGGTGTATTGAAGATGGACTCCAAATGGCAGTGACTCCAAGGATCAGGTGAGAGATTTTGCCTGGGCACCTCAACCCTTCAGCTGTTCTATCACAGATGAACCTTCTTTTGAAATGAAGTTGCGGGAGCTGAGGGTAAAAATCATTTGTGGGGTGTAGGTGGAGCCTGTATTTTCAGCCCGTCTATGCAGCTCTTTGTTTGGACTTTAACAAAATTTTGATTCTCTGCAGGACCCTTCTTCTGGTCTACTTGGTCATGTGGAGAAGTGTGAGGAGAGGAGTGAGTGCTGTGCCACTTGTGGCTGCTTCTATCAACCCGGTGCAGGAGTAAGGCCTCTTTCTATGACTGTAAATCTGGAAGGAGACTTGAAGAAATGTGTATCTTGTCCTCCATCGCTGACTCTCAAAGCAACAAAAGGGTGGAAGAGCAAAGAGCAGGAACTGAAGAAGTTAAGGGTGTGCTAGAGAAAGTGTCTTAAGAAAAAATGTGAAGGAAAACAGAGGAGAAAGAGGAAATGAATAATGTAACTTCTTTTTCTTTTCATTCGCTCCTCTTCTGAAGACTTTGGTGTAGGGGACTTTCTGATGTCTGGTCTGAGCAGTGTCCGGCACACTGGAGCCTCTGTCCAGTGTCATAGATCTGCTTACCTGGAAACTGGTGTGGATCAAAACATCAAGATCTGAGGCCAGTTAGTCATTTAGAAGAGCTCTTGCACAGCAGTGCTCTGTTTTATAGTAACGGCAAATTAACACCCTGTAATGAGCAGGAGAGCTCTTCTAAACCACACCTGAAATTGCACATGACACAGGAAGAGCTGAACTATCTTTTACACTGGGTTTGTGGGTATGACCAGATATCCATAACTGCATCTACGACCTTTCAGCACTTAGACGGATCCTAAAGGAAAGAGGTGATGTGTCCAAGTATTCCTAAGATTACAGAGAATCTGGTAGAAAACCTTTACTGTCTGAATTCAAGTCCAGGACCCGAGCCATTTATGGTGGACGTCTTTAAGTAGCCTGGAGCACTCCCAGAGTTCACAGTGCAGGACTGCAAATCTCTCCTGGGAGGTCTGGAGAAGTGCAGTGAAAAGATTTAGTCTTCTCTGGGCATTTTACTGAATTGCAATGGAGAAAGTTAATGTCTCTCTCTTACGGTGCAGTTGTGCCTTTGAGGGTTCCCATCACAGAGGTGAATTTGTTGGACAAACGGTAGCAGAAAACTTGTCCTTTGCCCTGGTACCCAAAAGGATGCATTGAAACTCTTACAGTTCTTACTACATTTCATTGCATGAAAGTAAAGGAGAAAGAGCAGCAAGAAGCAGAATAAGGTAGGAACTGTCAGCCTTGTTACATCAGTTTCCCACCACAATCTAAGAGGTTTTGCTGAGGTGGCACTACAGTGGGGCTGAGAGAGACAAACCGAATATTGGCCACCCCCTCTCCTGTGCTGCTGAGAGATTGTGGTGTCATTGTAAAATCTTTTCTGCCTCCAGTGTGAGAGTTTTCTTACCCCTAGGAACTGCAGTGGGGTGCTCCAACGGCCCTTAAGATGGCCACGAGTCTGTGAGATCTCCAACGTCACCTAGCCTCACAGCAAGAGCTCTTTCAAGGGGCACTGCCTGCAAGTCCTCTGAGCGTGACTGAGACGATTGCTAGGTATGCAGCTTTCTGAGGCCTTGTCTATTCCCATGTCAAATGTAAGCAAGGTGAGGTTTGCTTTGGTTAGCCAAGACAATGGACAAAATGTAGAAGACTGTGTAAGCAATGGCAGCATTTATCTGTCTTAAGTTTATTTTCTTTGATGATAAAAATGAGGAAGCCTAATTGCCTATCACTTTTACACAACAGTTCCCTGTGCCCTGGGGACCATGGCAGTGGGAGCTCAGGAGGGCGTGCACCTTTTGTTCAGTGGTATGCTGAGCTGTCTGACCGGAGGCTAGTGCTGCTCTGAAAGGGCTGAAAGCTACCTGCCTTCGAGCTGGGCAGGGTGGGAGCTCTATGCACAAGTAGCCACTCTGGGATGAAGAAGGTGCTGGAAACCCCTCCACCTGCTGGCTCCACATCTGTACGTACATAAGGAATGCTGTGTATTGGGCTTGGCTGGGTTGGAGTTTACTTTCCCCGCAGCAGCCCATGTAGTGCTGTGCTCTGCTCTTCTAGCTGGAACACACCAATATTGCACCGATGTTTTGTCTGTGCTGGCACAGCATCCAGACTCTCTATCCCCTGAAAGCCATCAGGCTGGGGGTGGCCAGCAGGTGGAGAGGGGACATCACCAGGACAGCTCACCTAAACTGACCGAAGGGGTATTCCATGCCACATGGCATCACACTCAGCAATAAAAGCTGAAAAGGGGAAGGAGATGGGGGGGCTCTTGTTATGAAAACATCTGGCCTCCTGAATAACCGCAATGCGTATTGAGGACCTGCTTCCCAAGATGTGGCCGAACATCACTTTTTGATGGGAAGTAAAGAATTGTTTTCACTGTCTTTGCTTCTGCACAGCCTTCATTTTTTCTTTTCTTTTTTTTTTTTTCTCTTTTAATTAAATTGTCTTTATCTCAACTTATGAGCTTTTTTTTTTCATCGTATTTTCTCCCCCTCTTCCTTTGAGGAGGGGGAGTGAGAGAGCAGCATGGTGGAGTTCAGCTAGCCAACAGTGTGAAAACTTTGTTTCGCTCAGCTTTATAGTATATGCTGGAACGATGTTGGAATGTTCCAAACCATTTTATGATTCTATGATTCTATGGATATAAGTTGAGAATCAAACCAAAGCAGCCTTCGACCCTTCATCTTGTGAAAGAAAAATAAATACAGTTTGTACTGTTTCTTCTCTCTACCAAAATGTTCCATTTTGTTCTGCGAGATGTTGGTGGCAGGTCTGAACAATCTGTTAGTTACTATGTAGAAAAGTATTTGGAAGTTGTGTCCTGAACCGGCTCAATAGAATTAGGATTGTGGAATGAGAATGAGGTAAGCTGAGCATAACCATACGTGGAAGGGAGGCCCTGGGGCTGTGACTACTGGCTGTCTTTGGGACTTGAGGGGAGGGTACAGAGGAAAGCACAACGCATGGTATTGATTCCTAATTCAACCAGGCTGGCACACCTCTTTGGCCAGTTTGGGTTATCCACCTGGTTTTGTCCCCTCGTAACCTCTTGTGGACCCCTAGTCTGTTTACTGGGGGGACAGAGAGTGAAACGCAGACGGCCTTGATGTCATGCAAGAGCTGTTCAGCAATAGCTAAAACATTAGTGTGTTAACAATGTTGTTTTGCTCACAAATCTAAAATACAGCACCATAGGAGATGCTGTGAGGAAAATTAACTCTATCCCAGCCAGATCCAGTACAGATGAATAAGTGACTGGAGCATCTGTTGTACGAGGAAAGGCTGAGAGAACACTGATTTTGCCTGGAGAAGTTCAGGCTCGGGATGGTGGGCAGATCTTTTCAATGTTTATAAATACCTGACTGGAGATGGGAGATAGGGAAGACAAGCCAGGCTCTTCTCTGGAGAGGTGAGAATGGATCTAGAAAGCTACAGAGCAGTGGACCTGACATTCGTTGCAGGCAACTGAGTAGAAACTGCAATAAATCTAAAAGTTAGTGGCTGTACAGGTAAAGGGGGCGTTTTATGAACAGGTCAGCATGTCTGCAGTAAGGGAAGATGAGCAGCTAACGAGGATGGGGCAATGGGGAAATCTATCATAAAACGAGGGCAGCAGTGGAAGAAGTTATCTGAAGTGTTCTGCTCCTTGGAGCTTCAAGAACTCCTTCAGAACAGTTGAGTGGTGCACATATGAAACAAGAGCCAAGGGACAAGGCTAGACATCACATCACAGGCTTTGCTGACTCCGGTGCATTCTCACTTCTGCCACGCCACACACGAGAACATGAAGAAGGACTCTGAAGAGTAACAAAAGTCTGTAATGGGATCTGACAGCCCTTAGCTTCTGGGAAGTTCCCAAAACTGAAGTAAGTTGAATGCCTTTAGCGTTCAACAGAGCTGATTTCAGCAGATGTAGGACACCTTGGCTTGCTCTGTGTAACATTTTAAAGTGTGTAAGTAAATGCAAGCAAGAGCTATAGGACATCCTTTAGAGGAGCTTAAGACCAAACTTCCAGGCAGTAAAAATAATTATGGCTGATCAAGTTTTGGGATATACAGGGAGAACTAAAAAAATTCTTTAAGAAGCTAAAAATATGTTAAATCTCTGCTAAGCTCAGTGTAAAGATTTTCTTGCTTGCCATAGGCACTTCAAATGTTTTTTTCTACTGTTTTACACTCCACAGCAATAGGTTGGCTTTTTCTAGACTCCTTCAAAAAAAAAAAAAAAAATACAAGTAGCCAAAAGCAGTTCTTTTACCAGCATGGGGAAAACGTGGCAGATACCAAGAACAATACTCTCCAGCTGAGTCAACTGCTTGGAAGTAAATGTGCTCTTGTCCAAATTCCACACCTGTGACACCTATATAGCACATTGAAGATAGCACTGATGGTCAAACAGTACAGCCGGTGATTAGGAAGTACTTTCCTGTGGTTTACTTGCCTCTTGCGGTTAGATAGTAAAATAATAAAATAATAAGCAAACTATAGTAATGCAGCTCAAACTGAATTTACACACACGCTTTTCCTCATGTCTAGAAACATATCTTATGACTGAATCTCTTATGTACTTTACAGTAATTACGTGCTCCCTTTCCCATACTCTTAAGTGACACAAAGAGCAATGAACATAAATACCATTACAAAGCTCCCACTTGAGACTGACCTCTCCCTACCCTTTGTGCAGGGCATTTTAGGAGGACTCTTTTTTCTTATGCCCTCACATTCACTGTCCTTTATAGAGCGGGAAATCATCTGTCTACAGCTTCTGTAGGTAGCAACAAGTTCCTAGGCTTCTGGCTTCCAGCCTGTGTTAGAAGAGAAGTGGTGTAGAGCTTAGGAGTTCCCTGGGCACCCTGCAAGAAAGCTCAGAGCAAAGGCTATCTCACTTTGCCATTTCTTCCATTTCTTCCTTTATTATTTTCTGCTGTTACAAAATGCTGCCAAGTATGTTTTTGTATTTGTTCTTTTTTTTTTTTTTTTTTTTTTTTTTTTTTCATTTACAGTAAAGTTGTTCTTTCTAATGACCTTCTGAAGAAATTCACCAGGAAACTTGCTTCTTTTCAAGGAGTGTTTAGGGTCATGCTCTCCCCTATTGCTTTCAGAAGTCCATACGCTGACAAAATGAAGGGAAGGTGCCTCTTTATCCAAATATAATCAGATAGGTCCTGTTCTGCTTCATTTCTGGAGCTCACTTGCGTTGCTGCTGTTCTGCATTATCAGGAATAGGGCAGCAGATCTGCAGCTGTAGCTCAAGGCATATACACAGGCTCCTGTCAGATTTGCTTGAAAGCGTTGCATTTCCTCTGGAGGGCCCCTCAGGAAGCAGCATGCAGGACGCTGCTCAGGCAGGCATGTGAGGAGAAAGCTTTCACAAGACCTCTGCTCAGTGGGGGATTTGAACCTACACCGTAACTTCAGCAGCTCAATGCGCGATGTGACACAGCCCTCCCTCGGTTCTGGGGACCTTGTGCTGGCAGAACGTTTGTCACTGGCAGCCTTTTGGTTTCACCAGCCCCACTCGTGCTGGCTGCAGAGCACATTGACTTCCAGTGAAGAAAAAAAAGTCTCTCTGTGCATACATTCCCCTCAGGTCAATTCTTCACAACAATGCTCTCAGCATTTTTTTCAATATCCAAGAGGCTTGACCAGTTGAGAGTAATGAAGCTACAAAACCTCTTGAACAGTCTTGAACAAATGCCTACCAGGCCTGAAAAACCAAAACTGCTTTTAGAGCATGTCGAGGTGGACGCAAGGCAGAAACAACAACAGCTTCTTTAGATTTAACTTTGCTTTGGGCATTGCTCCTCACGTCCTGCGGCCGTGTGCTTTTTTCACAGAAGAATTCAAGGATCCAGGGGTGCGTTTTTCGAAGCAAGAGATGCCGAGTCCTGGTCAGTCCCTCAGGTGGCTGAAGAAATGTAGCCGAGGAAAGGCAGCCACTGTGCCTTTGCTGTTGGTGCCTTCCAGCTGGAGCGCTGAAAGGGGGAAGGTTAATTGCTCGATCCCATGCCTGCCTCCTGAGCCTGCACACAGTGTACGACGGTGCTCGTGGAAGGGCTGCAGCTCCTGGAGCCGACCCAGTGGGTCAGCTTCTACACTAGCTTTATTTTAGGACTCTGTTACCTGCTTATTAGCACCTACCACTTGATAGCTGTTCAGTTCTGGTGAGATATTTTTCTAACCCTCTCTTGACTCTGTCGCCCAGGCTCAGTAATTTCATGCTCGTCTTTGTTTATACTTTCATTATCTTGCTGGCTGTAATGTATGTATTCTCTCACTTAAAGCTCAGCAACAGTTTTTCATACTGAAGCCAAACCAGGATTACGTCTGTGCATCACAAAGCCGAGTGTTGGTCACAGGGCGCTGGGTGACATTTCCCTCCGTGGTATCTTTGATATTGAGCCATCACTATGGTCAGTATGGTCTGGCAGCCATCAGTGAGACTCAGCATCTTCTTTGTGTCAATACTTACCTAAATTCAGTCTTGTCTTGCTGCTAGTGTTAGTTTAAGGGGTGATGCTTGCATGGACTCTCCTGATGCACCGGTGCACTCTTAGCTTACTCAGCAAGCAACTTGTATTGTGGCTGTAGCTAGAAGCACTTGTACTTGAGAAGAACTGCTTCTGTGTTTTAAATTCCTCTGCCACCACTGGCATTGAGTGCAAGATAATTCTATCAAAGCATCACTGTATGAGGAAATAGCAGCACCTGCTAGCTTTTTTTTTTTTTTTCTGTTAACATTTGAAGAAGCTATTGAGCAAGCTCACTTACTTGAAATTGTGCATGCCTGGTTTTCTGAAAGCCCATTGTAATTCATTTAACAAATTTCCTACTCTTCTGTAAGTGTAATAGCATTACTAAATGTTTTCCACTGACCTTAGATTACTGCTTATTTTATTTGGGGAGACTGAAGCTGAATGATGTCGCCATGACTGGCTAAGTGATTTTCCGTTTGTGATCATTACTAACGTATCTTATTGCTTCTCTTTCTTCCATACTGCAGACAGAGACCTTATATTTCTTTATATACAACTTCAGTGAGTCATCTTGCTGTGCTTCTACTTGATGCACCATTGACCAAGCTTTTGAGTAGTTTAATGGAACAAGGTATTTGAAGACACCCTAAAGCTGTGCAACAAAGATAAGCAGTGCATGCTAAGATAAAGAAAGAAAGAACAAGTTAAAAAGTCACAGTGTCGTTCCATTTGGCCTGTAGAGCTAGATTTGGATGTTTGTGATGTGATCTCGCAGATCTCGGCTGTACCAGCTGTCTCACCCAGCCCCAGTCTCTGTGCCTCTGGCACTGGGTCCTGTGCTGAGGGCTGCAGTTCCTCCAGCAGTCCTTAAAGGCGTTGCTGCTTTCTGGCAAGATGAGTGAGCAGGCTTGAGAGACTGTGCCTGCCTTTCTCTTTCAAGTGCCCTTAAGGCTGCTTGCCCAAACCCACTGCTCTGCTGCTGCTGCCTGGCGCTGGCACTCAGACCACCTCAGCACGCTGCTGGCTGCTTCTTCACCAACCTCCTCGTTCAGTTCCAGCTCCTCAATGTCATCTTCCAGAGCTCCACTTTTCTGCCCATGTGCTGTATTTGTAGCCTTGAATGGGAGCATCAGATCACTGAAGACCCTCCACAGAGAGGCTAGAAACTCTTTCAAATCCGCTTGATGTGGCATTAGCTCCGTATTATCCAGCTAGCTCATTGATGCCTTCCACTCTTCTGTCAATCGATTTCAGCGGGCTAACCCATTCTCCCGATGGATTCCCAAAAAGTCACCGTTTTTATTTCCTTTCTGGCAAAGAGCCATTTCTATACCTGGGCTGCAAAGCTTGGTAGAGAAAGAACCAATAACAGAGTCTCTCAGGCTCCGGCTGCAGAAACACACGTAGCTACCAGCATTGCCTTAAGACACTGTAAGTCTCTGTTCTCTGCGTGACTATGCATCAGGAACACAGAGACCTGAGCGTCACAAACCTGCACCCCAGGTGACAACCCGGCTTTGCTTTTCAGGAGTAGAGTAGAAGGCTATTTTTAAAGCAGAGAACGTTGGGAATGGCAGCTGAATTGGCCAGGAGGAGGCATGGCTCTTGCTTTAAAATGTTGACTATGGAGGAGGCGTTCTGAAGCATCATCTCTAAGCCGGTCTCTTGTGTAAACCTTCATTTAGGCACGTTCTCAGGGACCTCAAAGAATTACATCCTCAATCCACTTTGGTTAACAATAGAGGGTAGATAGAGGTGGTGTCTCCCCCACAGGCTCCCTTGCCTGGGGAGCAGCACGAGAGCCCCTGCACTGTCTGCATCTGCTGGGCGAGGCTGAGCTGGGCGGGCGTGGAGGCCAGGAGGCCAACGAATGTGTGGGATGGAGAGACAGTGGCGAGGCTCTGAGGACAGAGAACCTCTCTGCTGGGGTTCCCAGCAGCCCCATGTTTGTTGGGAAAGATCGCTGCTCTCCCTCTTTGCCCTTTGTGCTTAACAGGTTCATTTGCTAATTGGCAGGTCATCCACTTGCACTTTCTGTCCCTTCATTTTCTGCTTATTTCCAGGTCTAGCTAGCTAACTGCCAAGGCACAGATGTATCAACTAAATCTACCTTGGAAACAACGTCTGCAGTTCTGCAGTATGCACAGTCACCATTTCCCTGCAAGCATCTGACCCCCTCTGGCTAAGAGATGTCTGTACTGGCTATGGTTTAGACCTGGATGTTTAAGACCTTCCATAGAAGTAATAATTTGAGAATTATACAGTTCTAACGTCATCATGTAAAACAATGCTAATTGCTTTCTTCCAGTGTAAACTGAAAATGTAACATTTCATTCTCTGACACAGCGAAACACACACCCTTAAAGAATTTGTGCGGTTAATTTCTTGCTTTTTATTAATAGTACCTGGACTGCCACTGAGACCTGGTAATGCATTACAACAGTGTTTCTCAACAGCGTACATTTTTGTTTAGTAAGATGATTTTGCCAAGTTTCAGGAACATTCAAGTACCTGCTGTTGCACTTCAAAAAAATAGAGGATTGCAGAAACTGGTGATGCTTATTTGGCTTCATGTAAGTTGGCTTCATGTATAACTCATGTTGTAGCATCACCCAGTTATCCAATTACAGCATCATTTATTTATTTTTTTTAATTTTCTGCCTGTGGTTTCGCTATCAAACAAAATACCAATGAAGCACGTTTACTGCAGGGTACTCCAGTACTCCTGAGGGGCACTGAAGCAGAAATAAGCATGTGGTGGTCCAGCAGCATCAGATTGGTCGAAGATAATCCATGGCAGCAGCCCTCTGTCTGCCCACTTTCTGCTACGTTTAATCCTTTTTGTGCTTGGAACAGAAATAACTTGCTATCATCTTTGATATATCAGCCTCTACCTTGTGTTGTACGGTATCTAAGGATGTTTTGCAATTTTTTTTTCTTTCCATATTTCCAGCACCAGCTCGGTTAGCTAAGCTTACAATATTAGCACTCAGACTCATGAAAATTACATGCAGCATTTTGCAAATCATGTGTTGTCAGAAAATATGCATCAGGAGGTTCCTCACTTTGTTGAAAAAGTAATTGCATCTAAGCAATCCTTGTCACACTCCCAGCATCTGCCTGTTTCTACATTGGCATGAGAAGGAAATGCATCAGGTTCCTTCCACTGGAGCATTGAATACATTTTGGAAGAACAAGGGGCAGACATGTCTGCATCAGCAGAATGACCAGTAACCAGGAACAGGACCAGCGTCCCCAGTGGCAGCTTGTTATTGTCACTGGGGATCTGATCAATGGACTACACAGGGTTGCGCATCTAACCCTAACACAGATTACACAAGCAGATTAGTGACTGCAGACATCGACATCACTGACTGTAATGATGGAGATGAGAAAAACACATACTGTGGTTCAGCTTGTGCCAAATCAAAGGTCCTGTCTGGAAGGAAAAGTAAGTACATAAGAGGTGTATGCTCTTTCAAACGTGCAGCAGCTAACAAATAATAGAAGTATGTGTATCAACTGTAATACAGCCTTTTTCTAAATTCTATTATCTGGCGAAAAATGTAGTGTTATCATACATTAAGGAAGGCTGGTACAAGTTTAATACAGGCTTTAATACGAAGAGAAGCATATTTCAGTGTGGGTCAGACACTCCACCATGGCACATCATTGCTTCAGCACTTCACCACAGACCGAAAGTGAACAATTCATAAATTTACACTAGAAATGAATTGTACAGAACAACACATCAGTTTACTCCCTCCTCTCCACCAAAAGAAAAAAAGAAAAAGGAAAAAGGAAAAGAAAAAGCCTGATCACTGTACGTACTAGTCCTTGTCATCAGTGTTGAGGAGTACTGGATATGCTGTTCCTATGTGGTGCCCATGCCGACAAACAACTATCTGTAGCTCATACTCTTCTATCTTCACAGTTTCACGCGTGACTCTTTCCTCAGACAGCAGAAAAACGACGGTGTAAAGGGCAAATTCAAACTCGGGGCTGACACCGATAAGGGTGCTTCCAACGGGCTTGACTGAGCCCTTCCAGGTGAACTGGATGCTCAGAACTTGGTCATCCCGGTCGGGCTGAAAGCACAAACAGAGCAATGCAGTAACCTCCAACACAGCTGTGACCACGTGCATCATACAAATTCAGATTCTGGGTTTAGGTACAAGTTCTCCTGTTTATGGTTCTACATCTTGTGAACTGCTCTGCCTTCCCCACCTAAAGTAATCCTGCACCTCTGAAGACAGTAGATGGAAAGCAGTTTAAGCCATTTAACTTTGTTTTGTTTGAATAACTGTTTCTGCTCCCAGCCTTTCAGCACCAAGGTGTCTTGGAGGGGTCCAGGACTACAGACACCTGCTGCATGTGCAATAACCACAAGTGACAGTAGGAAGAGGGTGAAAGGGGCCTTGTCAGTGACTATGGATGTGAGTAGATGGATACAGAGAAAAATGTAACACTGTCTGCGTCACGGTGCCATAACTCATTAGCTCAGCTTTTCTCTGTGCATCTGTTGATCTCATTTTCAGGGCCACCCTGCTCATTCTTACCCTGGTTTTGTTCTTCCGAGCGATGTATCCCTTGTAGTCAATTTGGTTACGTTTTTCCTGAAGGTAAAATTGCACCCAGTTGTGCAAACCTAAGATCTGTTTACCACGCCTTGTTTCTCCAACAAAAACATGTTCAAAACCGCAAGAGTCCGGTCTGTAATCAAGCAAAGCAAAATATATGGGTCTTTTATTTGTTTAAATAGTTCAAATTGGCTGAGGTAAAAGGTAAGAAGATGCACAAACTTGCCTAGGTTAAGTTGTGAACAGTTTATTTGTCAGGATATTTGTTTGGGGTTTGTTGGGTTTTCCTTCTAATTTTGCACAAAATTTGCAATGAAATCTATCCACAAAGTCTAAAATTCTATTTGATGATGCAGATTGTTTGTAAAAGCCACAGATGCATCACTGCTGCTTATCCTGATTTTGGCGAGGCTTTTGACATCACCTCCTGTAACAGCCATATAGACAAACCCATGAAGTACAGGTTAGAAAAGCAGATGGTGTGGTGGGTTGAAAAGCAAAAAACAGATGTTGAAAACAGATGGAATCCAGACTTGCAGTTGCATAAATTCGAATTGTGTAGAGATTCAGCAGACATACCTGTCTCCTTCTTTCCTGGCATAGAGCTGGAACCAGATGTCATAGAGCTGATGCTTGAAATCAGCAAGGTTTGGCTTTGCCAGGTTTTTTTTAAGTAGATATTCATGGGCTAACTGAAGGATAGAAAACAAAGATATATACAAAGTTTACTTCACAATTCAGTGTTTTCAGTGACTAAAAAAATACCTGCGTTACTCACTTTCATTACTCCAGTCGTTAAGATAGCATCAAGAAAACTATTGTTTTCAGCTATTTCTTCTGGAGTCACTACTTCTTCTACTCCAGTTGATGTCTCATAGTTGTCCAATAAGGAAATAAAGGCTGCAGGAAAAGAGAAACTTTTGATGAACATAGCTGTGATCCAGTCACTAGAGTCATCATAAACGTCGCCGTATAATATGGCAGTGCCTTGACAGCCTTTAAGGAAAGATGTTCCTTTATGTCAGATTAGAATGAAATCTGAGCCACTGGGGTGGCTCAATGCCAGACCACTGCGGCACTTCTTTTTAGGACAAACAGCTCACTAATGAGCTCCATTGTGGAAATAGGTGGCTAAAGCAATAATGACCTTCCACCAAAAAATAATGTCTGAGCACCTAAATTACAGATTCATGCTTATGAACTTGAGTTATGCTGGCAGAAGGACTTGTGGGCATTACTTCAGCAGAGGAATAACACAGCACAGACCTGCATGAGATGGCCTGAGCTTGAGCTCATGGCCTCTGAGTGGATGGTTTCATTATCTCCTTGACACCCCTCTTGCCACCCACTGTCTCCCATCACTTCAGCTGCTCCTGGTCTACACCGAGTGGATTCTGGGGGCTGATTCAGCACACTAGCTGTGGACTTAGTGCTGTCTGAAAGGTCTGGGAGCTGTGAGCAAAGGAGGAAAGACAACTTTGTCGTCTTTTCCAATACATGGAACAACATCAAAGGAAAGACAAGAGTCTCATCCATTTCACGTTGTAGTGGAAGAACCTCAGAGGAATTCAGATCTGGGCTAGGCACAGGTGGGTGTTCTTGCTGACGCTGAGATGATGGCTAACCTACATTGTAAACACTGGGGAAATTACCTTCAAATGACATTCAGCCTGATGAACCTCACCTCCTGCTCACCTGACCACCCAAATTATATGCAACGTTTTGTTTTAGATAAACACATAAAACCAACAGAGATTCTTCATGTCACTTCCACCATTTACAAAAGAACAGGTCTCACTTGCAAAAGTTGTTATGTTCTTCAGGCGTTCTTCATTCACGTTGTGAAACAGATGTCTGGCCGCGCTGTCCCGGACAGCACTGTCACCTGGCTGCACAGCACCTGCTTTTCCCTAGAAGAAAACCCAGAGTAAAACGACAACAGAAGCAAGATGTTCTCACAGGAGACAGTGCCTGCCTTTATAATATTCAAAACAAACAGCACAGTCCTATCAGGATTCTTTGTTAGGAATGACCATCCTCCAAAACATGAGGAGGTATTACTGAGGAACTGCCGGCATGAAGGAAAAAGACATAACCCTGTTCACAGATGATTGTGGGGACCGATGTGCTGGCTCAGTTCTGATCTGTAGCTCTCGCGGGCTCACTCAGGCTTAGCCTTTGCCATTAATGGAAATGAAGAAGCATAGGCAACTCTTTTAGCAAAAGGTGGTTTCACAGATGCTTTTTCCTACAGTACCATCCTGCCCTTCATCCTCACGTTGCCTAGCAATTACTTACCTGCAGTTCAATTGTATAGTCTTTCCCAGGCATAAAGCGGTTCACATCCATATCCCACATCTCATTGAACAGTTTAGAAAGTTCATGGTTTAAGGCCTTCCTGCCAAGAAATACAGATAAATGCATATGTTTAAAAAGACATATACTATTATTTCTGAAAGTCACTTCTAGAGCCTTCTAAAGTCACTCTATCCATGTTCTGGACATTGGCTTGTCATCAGGAGAGCTTTCTCTTCTCTCCACACCTTGCTGTTAGCAAGCTGTAAAAACCGTGGAGCTTATGGTCAGCGTTGATATCTAAAGAATGCAGGTAATCTGAAAGCAAACATGAGTTTTCCCTAAGGTTATTTTAGAATACATTTTAACAAAGTCCTTGTTAACATGCCATACTTTCTGCACAGTGAAATAAAAACGAAGGTGGTGGAGCGTCATTGAGAAGGATTCTGTGTACAACTGGAGGCAAGCAGGAGGCACGCAGCAGCGCTACTCAGCAAAACAGAAGTCAAGGAGTTCTCCCTGTGGTGCGTTTCTAGTAATCTCACACACTCCCTTCATACCTTTCTTCCTGCAAGGTTCCACAGTGGAGATGCTTTCCTTTGCCCACATGCATGGTTATCCTAGCACAGAAAGCTAGAGTGATGAAGGGTTGCTAACGGTCTAAACACAGGGTCTGCCTACGATACAATCCTTGCACGCACTGATCTCAGATTTTTACACAAACCCAGCCTGGCTGGTCCCTTCCTCATTTTAATGGACCTTTGTCCTGCCTGCAGGTGTACAGTTTTCAGAAGCCTATCCATCCGTCTATCAACAAGATTTGGGAAGGCTTGCTATGGTGATGAACTGCCCAATGGCAGCTCCAGTTCCAGGGCATAGGATCACAGATCTTTTCCAGCAAGAACAGAGAGGAGAAGAAAAATAAGTGGACTGATCTTAAAATGAGACAGTCGAATTAATTAATTGCAGACCAGCGCATGCATCAAAGCCTAGAAAAGAGACTCCCAATACTTTCAAATTTCTCCTAAAAAAAAAAAAAGGTGCAGAAATTTGTCAACATGGGTTTTTCTTTCAAACAACTATTTGAGCAAACTGTCATGATTTTAGCAACTGGTTCTTCTAGACTAGACCAAGGCACCTTCAAGCCAACTCTGAACTTTCAGGACTGATTACTGCTATGTCTTCTCCTTCTGTTCTAACCAGGATGGATATCACTGCATCCTCCATCCAGTGGCAGATTCCACGCTCTCTAGCAGAAGGAGCAAACAGATGTAGTGGTAAGGTCACAAACAGTTTTCTGATGTGGTAGGCAAGACGCAAGGCAGCTTGAAAGCAAGGAAGAGCACAAAGTGAGCCAGATGTGCACTCCATTGTGCAGGAGAGAAGAGATATCATAGCAGAAATGATGGCGTTAATGAAGAGGTGGGAGATCAGTTGACAAGCAATACGGCAAGATTTTTTGTGTCTTCTCTTGTCCTGGACTATACTTTGCGGTGGATAAGAAACTGCTGATCTAAGCTCCATGCTGATGGAAACAAACGGTAGCAAACTGTGCCTGGAGAACTGGAGTTTTTTTCTTTTTTCACAATTATTGAGCAATCCTGTCTTTCCAGAACTGTCCAAGTAGCTGTGGGATGGCGATCGTATAGCCTGAGACTGCAATCCTGAAAAGAACAATCAGTCTGCTGGGTTAAATGTGAATACGAAGGAGGATTTTTACTTAGATCTCACAGAGCAGCAGAAGGAGGTTGTTGCAGAGCGGATATTTTTCTATTCATATACATATTTGGCCTTCCCCAAGTCCCATCCTCTGCTTGCACAGCAGAAATGTGGCTGTGGCATCGTAGTACAGATGCAGGCCATGCAGCCCGCACGAGGCGTGCTCAGCCTCGCAGGAGTCAGCGACACGGTGTATCACAGAATCCACCACCAGCAGCACGTTTATTTGATTTCAGCAGTATCTCCACCTTCTTTCCTGAGTCATAAGAAGATGAATTCCTTCTCAGAAGAGCTTACAAACCAACATAAAGCAGAAAATTGCTCATCTCACCAGCTCGGCTGAAGTCCCAGGAACAGGATCGGCAAGTTCCCGGGACAGAGATGATTTTCAAACTCCAAACACCGTCTGTATTCATGTTCCCTTGGACTGACCTAATTTTATCGCACCACTTTTCTCCTGGGTTCTGGACCCTTCTGCTGTCTACTCCTCTTCATCATCTTATCCTGTCTGCTTGAGTCCTGCCATATCATGTTTAATATGGTTTTACCTTGGAAGTAACTACCAGTGGTGGATAGGAATCTGTTGAACGTCCAAGGTACGTGAAACATTAGGGGAAAGTGTCAATATTTTTGTCTTTTGTACTATATGTATATTAATTTATATATATATATTTCAGTATGTATGCTTATTGGTAAAAAAAAAAAAAAAAAATCTCTTTTCTCTACAGGAAATCTGTCATACCTTCAATACCCTCTGCTTGTTCTTGGTCTGATCCTGGTAGATTTGGGCTGTGTTAGTTGAAGATTGTAGGGCTGTGTTTGATCTTTCCTCCTCTACAAATCTGACAGAATAATGCATGTGGATAATTTTATAAAATAAATGTCTTTTCTCTCCTGTTTCTCTGCTGGGTGCTACCACAATACCACCATGGACTCTTCCTCTCTGTTTTTCTGTCCCTTTAACTTCCAAACAGAGCAGAGCATTTCCACACATTGAATAAAGGGAGACACACCCCTGCCAAAGCAAAGAACTTGTCTAGCAACTTCCATAGTCATCTTGCAGATCTTTCTGTAGAGCATTCCTTTAAAAAAGGTCCATAAACTTAGCTCACACAGTTGAGGTCAGACAACTTCAAAGAGAAGCCCAACACCTTTATGCAAATCCTTGACATGCAGTGCTGAAGTAAAGTTTTCTGAGAAAGGGTATTGCATGTATGCAAATTTTTTTGTCACTGATTCTCAGTCCCCTCCAACTGTTAGACTTACGTTTTCACACAGAACAACTTATATCTCTGCAAGAAGTCTGGCCAATTGGATGTTGTCCAGCTGGAGTCTTGCTCAGAGCTCCTTACACGCACAACGCACCATCCAATAACAAGAACACTGAGCCTGCCGTTCTAAGAGCTGTAAAAGCTTTTGGGGAAATGTCTGTACAATAGTAGAGTGCAACAGCAGTACAGCTAGAGCAAAAGAAGCTGATACCTCCACCTCATTGCAGTTTCCAAGCGAAACATGAAAGCGACAGACAATGTGCCTGTTTTTCCAAGTCATTTTTCTGTATGAAACTGTCATAGTTGAAAATGGAGTTAAGGAAAAAAAAAATGGAGTCTGAGGTATATTCCAGACCATATACCATCATGACCCTCACCCTGCTCTCCAGGGAAGGAGTGGGGGGGTTGGGGAAAGCCGCGGTTTGCGGAGCTGCTTCAGGCTGTCGGGGGTCGGGCTGGCAGTCGGGCTGGTGCGTGGGTGAGAACTTGCTTTTCTGAAAGTTAATTGTTTTACTCCAAATCTTTTATATTCCTTTTGCTATTTTAGTAAATTGGTTATCTTAACTCTCGAGTTCTACCTTTTATTTTCCTCTCACCTCCCTCCTCTCCCCGCTGATACTGGCCACTGGCAGTACGCTGGCAGCCCAGCCCCAAGCTTGCTCTCCAGGGGGGCAGGGGAAAGCAAGATACTGTTGTGAGATACCAAGGGTTAAACCACAACAGAAACCTTTATTCTGATCAAAATAATTCACAGCAAGAAGTCTTTTACTGCTATAAATCAGAAATGACTCAAGAGATGGAGAGAATTAAAGAGTCAGAGGAGAGTCGCGTGAGCAAGTCAACAACGCCAAAGCAAGAAAAACAGGAATTGTAAATGGGTCACACAGAGCCCTGCAAAGGAGATTTGGTTGAGGATCTTCTCTAAAGTACATCAATCTTCAGGTAACCTTTGAACAGAATCCAATTTTTAAGACATCTTTAATCTCAGTGTAGAGAAGTAAAGCATTTGGAAAGCCTGATAAGCAAGCATTTACAGGAAGTTCTCAATCACTAAAAAAAAAAAAAATAGTTCAAATGTTGTGAAATACTTTCGTCACCCATAGGTTTAATTGAAGCTGTAAGCAATTCTCTCGGTTTTCCTCTTATGCCAGTGTGCGTCTCTTTCTCTTGAGCCCAGTGATGCTCTTCTTAGTATAAACTTGATATTTGCAATACAAAAGGATCAATACACAGGTTTTGTAGATGGAAATGAAAGAGCCTTTTCAAGAGACAAACACACCAGTGGGCACCTTCTTGGCCAACACTGTCATGGTTCTGAGCAGATTTGGAGAACTGGTTCTACATTATCAGCTCTGCTCAAGCAAAATCTCGGCATCCTCTTATTTTAGCTAAAGCAGTTTATGATTCTCTTGTCTTTCCAGTGCAGGCTGAAGGGAGGCCCTAGAACTGATCAGAAACAGGAAGCAGGGCTGCTGCAGCAGTGCATTTCACGCAGCTCCCTTTGGCACGTCTCCCCTACAAACAGGTCCCATCCCCACTGCTCTTCACGTTAGAGAAGGTTGTGATGATTTCTCTTACCGATCAGCCATAGCAGGCAGAAGGTTTCTTCTTAGAAATGCACTGAGCAGGGAAAATGCCAGGCTGGAGCTCCGAAGTCCTTCCAGCAGCCCAAGGAGCGGAGCTGCCTCCCTTCCCCTCCAGTCGCTCCGAAAGGCGATGACAGGGCAGGAGGTGCCAAACCCCGAGAGGAAACGTGGAGTGCTGCCCCAGCACCGCGTCCCGTGCCTCAGCTGGCACAGGCACACGCAGACCAGGAAGTCGGAGCCGCCCCTGCCAGCTGCACCCTGCGTCGTATCACCGGGGAGGAGGAGGACCAACAACACCAGGAAGCACAGCAGGGACACACTGCCAGGGCTCTCGCGTATGAGTCCGGGATCCTCGTGCATGAGTCAAGGCATTACTTCTGGGTTTATGCAGGTGGTTCTGTACCTCTCATCCACGCACCCCTTCAAAGAATAATATTAAAGCCAAGCAAAGCTGCAGGTAATGAACATCCCTGCCACATGGAATGGCATTTGGGCAAGACGTGTTTAGCTCACTGAAAATGAAAAAAGTTAAAATTAATGTACCTCAAAATTCAATACCCTTAGTTTTAACAGAATTTTTTCTTTACCTTTTTTTTTTTTTTTTTTTTTTTTTTTAAATTTTTTGTAGTTTTTAGGAG
>VXAV01004246.1:59500-165015 GCA_013399715.1 Alectura lathami
TGCGGGGCTGGCGGCGGCCGAGCAGCCAGCTGCGCCCCGGTCCCGCCGTGGCCCCGCGGCTGGAGGATGCCGATCGCTTTTGGCTCCGCGAACGCCCCCCGCGGCAGGCAGGGCTGCGTGTCACCGTTCAGCCTTCGGTTCTCCCTTCCCTGCCCATCAGCTGACAGCTATTTTAGCTCCTTCGTCAGAGCTGATCTGAGCTGGTGGGTGTGTTGCGCCTCTCCGGCTAAATGCCTCGAGGAGCGAATTGCCTTCCACAGGGCTGGAACGATGGGTCGAGATTAAACTGCATTCCGTGGGAGCAGGCTTTGGTCTGGTGAGCTGCTTCAGCAGGTGGCGATGGTGCAGATATGGGGAAGGGGCAGAGCTCTGTATCTCGCTGAGCAGCTGCGGCGGTTTTCGGTTGACATCTGATGACCCAGAAATTGTTTGCAAAGGTGGGAGGAAGCTTGTATGTCAGCAGATGGGTGGAGAAGCTGGCTTGCAAAGATATTTCCCAAGTCTTCCCTGTGCTCTGTGACTTAGCACGGTGGTACTGGAATTGCGACTGGGCCCAAGTTTTTTTAATTCTCGTTTTCACCTGCTATCTGGCTAAACCACAGCTGCTTTTTTTGCTCATTTCAGATACCCACGTGATTGAATGAAAATGGTTTGCTTTAACACCAGTGACTTGTTTGCATCACCATCTGATCCAGATTCAACTCACTGTCCCCTTTAGGTCTCATTACTGGAACTGTCACCAGGGAGCTGTTCGCTGCTCTGACAGTCTTAAGCAAACCCCCACCTTTCTGTTCTGCAGCTTGCGGAAACTAAGGAATAACTTTCTCGTGAACTTCAGCTTCTTTAGGAACCATTTTTTACCTGGCTATTTCTGTATTTTCAAGTAAAAGTGCAAAATGCAGTGTGGGCGGCGTGGCGTGCTTTCGGATTGTACCAGCTGTTGGTAGCTCTTACATTCATACAGCAGCATTTTAGGAAAAGAGAGTTTGCGCCGTCTCTCTTTTAATTTTACACTTGCCGCAGTTTCAGTGATGGTGGATGACATCTTGCAGCCTCCTGAGGGCTGTGTCAGGCTCACGGGAACGTGGGTGCCGAACACTGGTCAGGCCCCTTTAAAACAAAGTGGGGACAGAGACTTCACGCTCTTCCAGGACTCAGAACTGGCAGAGGGATGAGCCCCCCGCCCCGTGTCTGCCTTCCCTCGAAGGGGCAGGGGCTGCAGCGGAGGAGCACGTGCCTCTAACGCTCTCTGTTTTGCCACAGCTGGGCTGGGTCGTGACATACCCCTTCTGGCTGATCTACAGCACCGTCCGGAGGCTGTTTGGGAATCCCTGTCCTGCAATCACTCTGAAGGACCCTGAAGTGAAGTATGCCCTGAGGCTGATCGATAAGGAGGTGCGTACTGCGCGGTACCGGGCGGCGCTTACAGCTGCCTGGATGCTGGGCAGTGTTGTTGGGAACAGGAGGTGTCTTGAAGACTGCTGAGCTTTGTTTCTGGTAGAATCATGCAAATGTGTGTGTTTTAAACAAAGCACTTCTTTCTGTGTGCCCCTTGCCCAGTGTAAGTGGGTTCTCTAGCATACATTCCAGCAAGCCAGCTTAGCGTGGTGCATGCTGCTCTGGAAATGAGCATGCTCGTAGCTTCTGTCATGTGAGCCTCGTGTCACAGAGTTCGTCAGCAGGAATCCCTAAAATCCACGCCGCTGGATGGGTGACGAGACGCGTCACGCTGCCAGGCGGATCAGGCGCTTTTCGTTGCCACCAGCAGTCAGTACTGCAGCTACCAGAAGTATGTTGATGCCGGTTCCTGCTGCTGCATTTGTGTATGCTGAGATGCTACAGGCAGAGAAGTCTTAAATGGCGTAGTCCTGACAGCAGCTGAGGTCTCAGCCTCCCTTTCTCTCTGTTCAAAGTGGGGGGTGTCCTGGGGTGCTCAACTGGGTTTTCCAGTGCTGGATCTTGCTGCCAGAAGTTGGCAACTCCGCTTTGGGGAAGGGGACCAAAGCCCCAAAAGGCGAAAAGTCCAGATTTCCCTTGGATAAGCTGACCGTCAGAAGCATGAGTCAGAAATCTTGGCTTTCGGGTGTGAAGTCGTACCTGAAGGTATTTGTAGTGTTGACTTTTGAAGGCAATGGGCTAGTCAAGAAGTTATCAGAAGGGATTTGAGGAAAGGGACTTCGGACTGGAGCAGAGCTTTCTTCAGGGTATGCTGGGTGCACCGACAGCTTGGCGTTCGTGTGTTCTGTCTAGCAAAGAAAGCAACGGAAAAACCCTTTAACAGAGATATACCTGTCGTTGCACAAAACCGTTGTAATGTCACCTGGGAAGGGAGCTGTGGCTCTCAAGACGTGTGTGGTGAATTTCAGCTTGCAGGTTTTTCCTTGGAGTGTTGCGCCTGCTGCTTCTGCAGCCCAGCCAAGGACCCTCGTCCATGTTGGTGTGCATCATTCCCTTCTGTAACCGTGAAGCTCTTGGTGGCTTCTCTGGCCTACAACAGTTTCTGCCTTAAAGTTGGGAACTGGGCTACGGGAAGCAGAATCCTTTCTTCCTCTGCCTGTTGTCTGCCTTTAGGCACCAGCCAAAGGGTTAACATCAGTCCCACGGGAGAAAGCATGCCGCCATCGCGTAGCTCAGCGCCAGCCTGCGAACACTGTTCTCCAGCTTTGCGTGGCGGGGGTGAGCGTGGGCAACTCCCCGGCACTGCACCTCGGGACAGAAACTGGCAGCTGGAGGCCGGGGCTCACTTGCAGGCCCTGAGGGCAGTGCCAGGTGATGGCACTGGGGAGCGCAGGGAGGAGACCCCGAGCTGGAAACAGCTCTGCGTCCCGTTCCAAGGCTGTTGCTGATGTAGCCTTGGCCGAGGCCTTGCTGAGCAGCGTGCTCAGCGCCCTGGCCTTGCAGCAGGCGCAAGGTGCCGGCGTGCTGCTGAGGGTGCTGGGAGTTTCCGAGCCTCCTCGTGTCTCTCACAGCTGTCTGCTGTGATGCACCACGATGCTCGTGTTCGGCCACCTTTGGTGAGCTGTCTGGAATTCAACAGATGGGACAGTTAACTGGGAATTCACAACAATATTTGTGTCTTTCTTTAATTTCTTTTTTTTTTTTTTTTTTTTTTTTTCACTTTNCTATGTTGCTGCTAAAATACTTCGAGGAAAAGTTAAGTTTTCAGGGAATTTGAATGAAAAATGTACAGGATTGTTCAGATGAGTTCTTACACGGTGCAGAAATTTTAGCTAGAGTACTGCTGTCCACCAGGTGCTTAATCCTGCGGCAGGCCAGGTGGGTGCGTTGATTTTACGGGAGAGATCACAGTCATAAAGTCCCAGCAACATAGCTGGTGGTTACTTTTATTTACCTCTTTCAGGAGGTAAGCCATGACACCAGAAGATTTCGATTTGCTCTCCCTTCCCCGGATCACGTTCTGGGTCTGCCGATAGGTACGTTGCATCGTTCCCTACTGAGAGTTAAACCCTCGCTGATTGTACTGTAACAATTCTTTTGGGATTTTCTTTTCCTACATTTGAACTGTTGAATTTCAAAGACTGTCCACGTGGCCTGAGCTGGTATGTAGAGCTTTGCAGAGCTGTCCTCGTGCTGTGAGTCATCTGCAGCGCCTGAAGTCTGGAGTTCTTCCAGCTTGCTTCTGGGAAGACAGTAGAAACAGGCGTTGATCCTTTCTTGTATTTTTGTAATGTTAACTTCCCAGTGTGTGTTGCTCCCATGGCACTTGGTCCCCCGCTCCACCCCTCGAGGCAGTGTTCCCAGCTGCTTCTCTCTGAGGACATGCATTTTGCCAGATAATCTGCTAACCTCTGAGTCCGATGGAACTTCGTCATCACCATGGAGTAGATGTTTCCTGAGGCCTTGCCATGTGGCGTGTTGCCTTCTGTGCTAGCCTAGCGCTGTTGTTTCTTACTCCTGATGCAAAGAGCATCTCGCTGTGACCTGCGCTGGGTCGGGATCTGGCTGCAGCCACCTCCTGGGTGGTCTGCAGGTCAGGGCTGCTTGCTGGTGGTGCTTAGCACCTTGCCAGCTTTACCGCCCACTGGGTGAGGCTTGGGAGGCGAGGCAGCTGGAGGCTGGCGAGGGTGGTAAAAGGTGAGGCAGCTCTGGGACGAATTCTGGAATGCACTCTGCTGCCAGCTCTGAAGGAAAAAGCTCTTGAAAGTAAACTGTTTGTTGCCTTCCCTGCCTACAGGACAGCACATCTACCTGTCTGCACGGATTGACGGGGCTCTGGTTGTTAGACCCTACACGCCAGTCTCCAGCGATGATGACAAGGGCTTCGTGGATCTCGTTGTCAAGGTGAGAGCTTCGGAGCCCCGTACACCTGCAGAGCTCTGTGAAGCCGGGTGTGCCGGGCTCTGTTCAGCTGTGTGCCGCTGTGGGCTTCCATTGTTCTAACAAGCAAGGTGCAGTTACCTACACCCACGTGGCATTTTGCCAGCCCTCCTTCAGTGAGTGTTTCAGCAGATGCCGCGTTCGTTTTCTGTGTGCGCACCGCCATTTCCCAAAATCAGATCACACTGCTTTATATGTTACAGAAATACACGGTAGGAGTTGCCAGTCTGTGTCCAGTCTAATCAAAGTCAGGGCAAGAGGGGCATCTTAATCTTTGCCAAAAAACTCTGTGCTTCTCTTTGGCTGTCGGTCAGATCTGTCTGCGTAGCATTCCTTTGTGTAGCAGTTGCCTCCTGTGAAGGAGGAATACGGGTACATAACTGTTTGGATGGCGGAGAGAAGGGCGAATGTTCGTCTTTGAGCTGTGAGATTAATTGCTCCATTGTTATTTTTTAACAGGTTTACCTGAAAGGTGTCCATCCAAAGTTTCCCGATGGAGGGAAGATGTCTCAGTACTTAGACAGCCTGAAAACAGGGGATACTATTGACTTCAGAGGACCAAGCGGCCTGCTTGTCTACAAAGGAAAAGGCAAGGCTGACTCAGAAAATACGATGTATCCAGAGTAAACAATACAGGAAAACATGATGAAATAGCAGTAATCCTGGTCACAGGGTTTTTTTTCAGTTGGGTTTGAGACTTCTCTGCAGAAAAGAGATTGGTAGTGTCGTAATTAAGCCAACAGCCACCCCGAGGAGGATTGTTACAAGTGCTTGTGCTGAATGCTGTTCTCTCACTGCTAATGTGGGCATAGTTTACACACCGATAAAAACACTGGGTGCTTGTGCTCTCCACTGCTGGTTTCCCAAGTGAAAATGAACTTTATCAGGAGAAGATGCTTCTGTGCCAATGTGAAAGGTCTCACTTCGGTACAGTGCAGCCACAGCTGCGTCACAGAAACCTTCTGGCAGTTCTGTGTGCAGCAGAACTTAAATGGGGGGTTTCCCAAGGCTTTGTATTCGCGTTGTGCTCCCGTATGGAGAGACGTGTGAGTGCAAAAGGAACACAGCACTTCGGGAGCATAAAGAGCTCTGTCGATGTGGCTGAAACTGTCAAATCAGCTCCAGAGAGGAGAAAAATCAATATACCAAAAAAAAAAAGAAAAGAAAACAACTTACATATTTCAGGTTTTCTTATAAAATGCTCTGCATGAGGAAAATAAGCTCTTAGCAGACTGATTCCTTTATGCAGTACTGCTTCCATCTTTGGGGTTATGGGGCTGAAGCAAGTGGAAGTCCAGCCAGTAATGGCTTCGTGCCACAGTCACAGAACCAGCAGCAGTAACCCATGGCAGTGCCTGATCTTACCACCGAGATTTTGTTTCCCTTTGTGAAATCTTCATCTTCACCTGTTTCCTGCCCGTGTCCTACAGAGGCAGTTAATCGGGAGTGCTGGGAGGGGATCACAGGCCCTGTTTCCCGCTTTCTCCAGCGTTTTCCATGTCTCTTGCAGGCGAGTTTGCAATTCGGCCTGAAAAGAAAGCTGAGCCGGTTACTAAGAAGGCGAAATACGTGGGGATGATCGCAGGAGGGACCGGTACGTGCGTGTAGAGGTTCATCCTTGCTTTCTGACAGCTGCTGGACGCTCCTGTTTTCCCTCCCGTGCACGTTCTCGTGCTCCTTTACCTTCCTGCACCTTTTACCAGCGCTTCTCTTCCAGGGATAACACCCATGCTGCAGATCATTCGGGCGATCATGAAAGACAAGGACGACCACACCGTCTGCCAGCTGCTGTTTGCTAATCAGGTAGTTCTGTCCTTCTGTTAATGAGCTGTTACTTACTTCACAAACACCACTCCACTCAGCAAGCGGGATTCTTGCTGAGAAAGCACAGTGCAGCTGTGCAAACCCTGAGGGGAGCGATGAACAGAGACTTTGAGAACTTCCCACGTCAAAGCACTGTTTGAGAATGCTTTAGGCGAGCTAAAACTAAAACTGGTCTTCAGCAGCTTCCTCCACTACGGAGCTGGGATTCTGCACAGCTGTCCCCTTTCATTTCTATTCCCTCCATCAGTTCTTAGTGTGTTTCTTTTGCTCTTTGAGCTGCGTCACGCTGCAGTGCTGGAAAAAGGGAAGGTCCTTTCACCCGCCAGGTCCTTTCTGGATGACCAGGCAACCCAAGCACTGCTGACCTGCACAGCCCTCCTTTGCCTGGCGTTCTTCTGGTGCTCAGTGTTTTGTTTTTGAGCTTCTCCCTCACCATGAATACCTGTTTCTGATTTATGAGACTTTCCTTCATGCCGGTTACTTTTTAGCTTCTTGAGGCTCTCCTTCATCGTTCCTCTCTCCTCTGATATTCAGTGTATTCCCATTTCCTTTGGACCGTATCTGAACTGTAGAACAAGTTTTCTTCCACCCAGAAGCAGTGCTCAAAGCGCCAACAAATGCCCCATGCCGATGCTTTATTTGCTCCCTAAGCGCCCTGGGAGTGCCCCGTGGTGCTGGCTGGTGCCGCTGCAGCAGTGGTCTCTGGCACAAGATGCAGTAGGTTTCCGGGTGAGAGGGCCAGGATATGCTGTGAGTGATTCAGAGTGACTAATACAGGACTGGAGCTGCTTTAGCAACCTGGAACTCCTGTTGTTCATTGCGAGGAGGACTCGGGAAACAGTTGCCCGTGTTTTAGCAACAGGCTGTGTAAACAACCGGCCTTGGCTTTAAGGAGCCCCTGTGCCCAGTAACTGCACAAATATAAGGCAGATGGACAGCCTGCAGACTAGAAGCTTTTTTTAGTATTTAATACTGTTCTTTTTCTTTTTTTTTTTTTTTTTTTCCCATATGAGTTTTACTGCTTTTTTATTTTGAGCCCCCTGAGAGAGCTGCGTTGGATTGCGGGTGACGATGCGTGTGGGCTGCCCTGAGCTGCAGCCTTTCGGATCATGTGCAGCTGCAGGCCCAGAAATAGGCACCTTCCTGGCAAGGGGTGCTGGCACGTTGCTCATCACCCCATGGCTGCAGACATCATGGTGTCCTCAGTGCCGAATTATTAAGGCTGGGGAGGATGGCACCAGTTGTAGTCCCTACCCTTTCCCTCCTTCCTGAACTGCTGCTGCTTTCACAGGAATAAGGCTGCCCTTTGGCCTTCAACCGTGTTGCGTCAGGGAGGAGCAGGACTTGTGTTCCAGTCAGAACTTGATACCTTTCAGTTATTTGTTACTCCTTGTCTTGTTTGAAAGCTAAGCAGTCTTGGTATGGCAGTGCTAATGAAATCTGAAGTGGCAAAGGTGAAGAGCTTGCCTTTTTCCTGATCGAAAGGCAAAGTGTGGAGGGTAGGGAAACACTTGTGAGGTCATGGTTTAGTTTTTTGATGGAAGTTGTTTTTGTAATAGGGGTGCTAAAAGAGGGCTTCACTCCTACGGTGTTACCAGTAATTCCCTAGGGAGTGAAGGTTCTGTGTTTTGATACAGGCGTTGCTTTGTCTGATGGCATAGAGGGAAGGCGTTGTGTGGTCGGGTATGGGAACTTCTGAACCTTTTGTTCATCCTGTTCCATCTCACAAAAGGGAGGGCAGCATTCAAAGGCAGAGCATAACCATCGTTTTCCTTCTCCTGCAGACTGAGAAGGATATCCTGCTGCGTTCGGAGCTAGAGGAGATCCAGGTTCAGCATCCCAATCGCTTTAAGTGTTGGTATACGCTGGACAGAGCACCTGAAAGTAAGATCCATCACGCTGCCTCCGCTGGGTATTAATGCACGCGTTGTGCAGGAGAAATGCTGTCATGTGCGTACGAGCTCTTTGCTGCTTAATGGGTCGTGTTCAGGCGGCTCTGAACGCATCCACCAGCATCGTCCTTCACGCAGGGACTCACAGCTCTAGGTGCTATCTGGCGGTGTCTCCAAAGCTGTGAAGCTCACCCGAGGGGAGCGGTAATGTTCCTCCCGTGACTACACCTGAATGTTAGCCACTGTTTACCCTGATCCGAGGTGTCCTTCCTTTCTCCTTCCCCTCAGATGTAAGTAAGTAGGAGCTGGTGCCGTTTTGTCTCACCTCAGAGCGTGGCAGAGGCACTGCGCCTCGCTGAGCTGTGGCCAAGGGCAGACTCCGCCTGCCTGGTGGCAGCTTCGTGGCACCTGATCTTCCTGGGCTGCGGAGCCACTTTTGTGCCAAGTGTTTCCCAACGAGAACATTGTTCCGTCTGGGTGCACGTCCTGTTTTGTTGTGATATAGTTGGCTGCTGTAGGTGAGACAGTGAGCTGGGTGGATGTGTGTCCCTCAGCTGTGCGAGTTTGAGGTTACTGAAGAGTTACTGCCTAAGGTTTCCACGTGGTTCCTCGTCATTGTCCTTCCTCGCCATTCCTTGCCATGCCCACCCACGTCAGGGCAGAGTCACGCTGCAGTTCGCTGGTGGTTTGGGGCAGAGGGGGAAAAGCCATGTGCTTCTTCTTACCCTTGTGACCAGCAATTTGCCTCCTCTGGGCTGCTGGGGAGGGTCTGACTGCTAGGGAGAGTCTGGAGCTGCCACACCATCTTCTGCAGTCAGTGTTGTAAGGCAGCTTGGATGCAGATACAATCCTTGTTCCCTCAGTTTGTGAGTTCTGAACTGATCTTAGCTGTTGGGATAATAGATCTGCCTTCGACCTTCTCAACACTGTTCTGCAAGGTTTCACTGCTGTACATGGAAACAGACTCAAACCGGAGGTTTTTGGACAGGCTGTGGGAGAAAAATGTCTCAACCTTGCTGTGCCCAAAGGTTGAGTCAGCAGCTTTTTGCAGCCAGAGCTGGGGAGAGGTGACTGGTAAACTCATATCAGCTGGTTAGCACAACGAGTGTTGCTGCTGGGAACAACCTCCTCAGCTAGAGCTCTCCTGACAAACACGGAGTGGCTTAAGGAAGGTGGGTGTTGTTATTTCGCAGTGTGGGAGCTCAGAAGATCCGTATTCTTTTTGCAGCCATGGGGCTTATAAGAAGCTTTATTAGAAGTTAGATTTTCTTTTCTCCATGCATCAGTTTTCCATTTTAAAAGCACAAGTGGCAGATTTTCCATGTAGCAAAACTGTGCTGAGGACACTAATGTGAGCAGAGTGCACAAATGCTACAGGCCAGGATTTTACTGAAAACAAACAAACAAACAGAAATGCACGCAGTTTATGCTAAAGTGATTTTATCCATCTTTTCCTCATATTCCCCCATTTCCTACCTTCGTGTTTCCAACAGATTGGGAGTACAGCCAGGGCTTTGTGAACCAGGATATGATCAGAGACCATCTGCCCCCGCCTCAGGACGATGTTCTGATCCTCATGTGTGGACCTCCGCCGATGATCCAGTACGCTTGCATTCCCAACCTGGACAAACTGGGCTACAGCAAGGACCTGAGGTTCTCCTTCTAAGGAAGGCTGATCCTTCAGTGGTCTCATGAGGAAGGGAAGGAAAAACAGTTTCTGGGGAACAAGGCAAGGTTACAGGGACGGCCGATGCACAGTGCTGGGAAGCCACATGTACATGAAAAATAAACACTTCATTTATCTCTGGCAAGTTGGACACTTAGCTGCGTTATAACTGCTGTGTGTTACTCAGAAGCACCCATGCTGCGGATGTAGCGGCGCATAGTGCTCAGCTGTGTTGTACTTGCCACGTCCCTCCTGCAGGAGGGTTGTTCTCCATCTCAAGGCAGGAAAGTGCAGCTTCTGGGGGCAGCAAATGCTCGTTGACGCTTTTCTTAGCACTGTAACCAAATGGCAGCGATGTCCTACTTCCTAGCACTGTGCATGCCCAGCGTTCTGTTTGGTGTGGTCTGAAATACGCAGGATGAGCTGGAGTATTCACCCTGCTTATACCAAACTGTAATCCTTAAGGAGCTGTTGCTGGGTGAGGGCCAGCAGCGGCTGCCCTGTATGCATAGCCTTTGCAGCGCCAGGAGCTTAAAGATGCTTGTTCGTTTGAGGGATGACAATTAACCATTTATGACTGCAGTTGCTGAAGTTGCCTTGTTAATCAAAATAGAGGGGTAGACAGCAATACGAAACTTGCTTCCTGTGTGTTTTGGAGTAGCCTCGTTTATGTGGAAACACTTTTCCAGCTGGTCATATCCCTGGGCGGCGAATGAAACTATGGGAAGCAGGAGGCTTTGTGCACTGCTCTACAGCTAGCTGCAAATCTTTGCTTGTGGGTGCGCTGAATACTGAAAAAATACTGGCTTGTGTATCTAGCTTTAAATAGCAGGTGGTGCCATAGGAGTAGGAAAACAATTGTTCTGTGCAGTGAAAAATGCAGGAGGTAAACTGGATCCAGTGTTCCTTGTTTCCAAGAGACTGGTTAGGAACAGAGGGAACTCAGTTGCCCTGCCAGGCTGGGTGTCCGCAGGCAGCCCAGCTCGGGGACAGCGTGCCTGCAGGCGGGGGCACACCTGCACACCTGGCTCTGGCAGAGCTCTGAAGAGCTTTGCTTGATGAGGATGGCAGGGGAATGGCCTTAAGTCACCGACCTGACAGCAGATTCACATGCATCCCTGCATCTAAAACTGTTCCTTACAGCTTTGGCTTCTATTTTTCAATATGATTTTACAGCAGCCTTTCACCTAACGTCAGTAAGCTTCATGCTCTGTGCGTGCCAAACCACCTGCATCCAAACACACAGGTGCTGCTGAGCTGCAAGGAATTGAGGAAGCTGAAAATCACGGGCTGGTGCTGAAATGGCAGCGATGGGAAGTTTGTGGAGTGGGAGGTGAGGTTGTGTGGATGCCAGTTAGTTGGCTACAGGTGTCTGCGTACAGTGAATGTCGCTGGTTCTAAGATGTGGGTTATAGCCTGAGGCTATAACTTGTCGTGCTTTCTTTTGTGCCTGTACAGCAGCTGTGTACTGTGCACATAGAAGGTGAATTTTCAGCATGAATTAAAAGGAGGAATGGTTACTACAGTTAATTTAAGGAACCTGTAGTGGATAATGCTATTATTAAATTTATTTTATTAAATAGACACTTGCCTCTGAATCTTGAGTATTTGATGTGTGCTTCTGAAACCTGTTCTAATACTGTGCTCCAGAGTTCAGTCCCTTTTTCTTGTGAGGCAAGAAGCAGAAATCTGAGAGGAATCATCTTGCTGCTGGTTTGTGTCACTGTGGGATAAACAGACTTTTTTTTTTTTTTTTGTCATGAGTATGTAATGGAGTTTTCATGTCAAAAATAACTAGCTGGTAACGCAGCAACTTTTTGTATTACTCCGCTTTTCTAATGACTATTTTTTCACATCTCTGTAGGAAATAAGTAACTTTGCAGGTGACTCACCTGTTTGTCACTTAGCCCTTCATCCTCAGCCTCATGGCAGACAAACTGTCATTGTAGAACACTCTAGAAGGTGAATGTTCAAAAAACCCAAAACCTGTTTGATGTGTTTATACCAAGTGCTTTTGTTTGAGTTTAGTGAAAACTGCCAGAAGTCACGGAGTGAGCTGTTGTGGTTTTCTGCCTATCACTCCATTCTCTCCGTTCTGCCTGTGTTTTGTACATCTTCCTTGTGAACATGAGGCTCTATTAATAAATAAAAAGAGGGATTTTTTTGTATAATCTACTGAAATGGTGTCCTGATCCCTTTTGCTTGATGGTCCCATACTGCAGCATTTAAACAAGTAATAAAAGCTGGTTTTGCATCTTTTTGTTTCTTTGAGTCGATTCATTCTGTCTTACAGGAATACTGCGGTGGGTGTTAGCAGGCAGCTTGCTGTGGCCAGCTCGCATTTGTGATGGAGGTTTCCACATTACATGGGAAAATGTGAAGCAGCTCCAGAAACGTGCACAGAGGGTGGCATTCCCCAGGCAGCAGCTGCAGGAAGGGATGCCATCCAGAGGGACCTGGACAGGCTGGAGAAGTGGGCCCACGAGAACCCGATGAGGTTCAACAAGGCCAAGTGCAAGGTGTTGCACTTGGGTCGGGGCAACCCCAGGTGTGTGTACAGTCTGGGAGAAGAACTCCTTGAGAGCAGCCCTGCGGAGAAGGGCAGAAATGGATGAGAGGCTGGACACGAGCTTGAGAGGTGCTGCCATGTCCAGCTGCGGCAGAATCCCCCTTCCCTCATCTATGCTTCCGTGAGCGCTCGAACTCAGCCTCCCGTGGCAGTCCCATGCATTAACCAAGCTATACACTAGCAAATGATGGCAAAGGGAAAAACAAATGACCCTTCCCCTTAACTTTGCTTTTACTGACTCGATTACGTAAATTACCTTTGGGTTCGACTGCCTGAGGTCAGCAATTCAGCTGGTAAAAAATCACGTTCCGTTAGAAAAGCTTGGTGTCTGGCTGTGAGTCACCTGCGCCAAGGCACAGTTCAGCTTGGCTGAGTGAATGAACATGTCAAAAATTTCTTCGTTAATCACATTGTTGTGCGTCCTCACTGTTCATCATCCACAGCACAGCAAAAAAATCCAAAGGAAAAAGCCAACAAGTTTGCAGAGACAGCATTCCTACAGAACTGGGTTGCTTATGAGACAATTCCCCAGCAAACACCAGCTGTACGATACCAGTTTTAGCAAAAATCAAACTTTTCTGATGGCTCTTTATTAAACAATCAGTGCAGCTGCAGTACCACTCATGCTGTTAATCTAAGCACACACAGAACAACCATCCAGAATGGTCCAATAGTCCCCGCTCCCCATGCACATCCCCGTAATTACACACCTTTTCTTTGCAAAAAAATACCAGAATGATCCCCTCTGTCCTATCAAACCCCTGCTACGCACAATGTAACAATGCAGGCAGCTCTGTAAAAGTGACAGCACCTCACTGCAATACCCCTGACCAAAGGCCTCCCTCCCCCCTGCCCAGCCACCTTTGTGACTTCTGGTAAAAAAAAAAAAAAAAAAAAAGTCACCATTCCCTGCTTGCCCCGTTTTCAGCCTCAGCTCAGACTTACTTACAGCATGGCGAGCATCTGGCACTGCTGCTGGAGATTCTTCCTGCCCTTCCAGTCTGCCTGTGCAGACGATAGCCTTTTATTTCTCCACTTCTCCATTACTATTAAATATCTGAGTTATGTGTGAGAAGTTTTTTGAAATTATTTTCATTCTGTTAAAAGAAATGAATACAATTATAAAGAAAACCACCTGCGGAAGAGGTTGATGCCCACAAAACTACTCACATATACAGAAGTCAATGCTGTGCCCCAGTGGCCTATGATCACCGTGGGTTTGCTGGCTCAAAACCTGCTGAGCTCTCTTCCTTCCACTGGCAAACAGCAGCTGAAAGCAAGCAACTACACCAGTGCAGCCTGAAACACTGTCAACTGAAAACAGAGGGAAATGGAGTAAATCACTGCATAAACACAGTTAGCTGCTAAGGTCCTGAAAACAAAGAGAAATGCTTCTGCCTCTTCCAGACCTCTGCTGGCTGCCAGGGTGGCTGGCAGCCCTCCGCTGCTGCAGTGAGAAGCAAAGGTTCCCCCTCACGCCAGCCCTTTGTCCCTGTTTGTGAGTTTTCCTCTGCTTTTTGCCACACCTGCGCCTGGCACAGCTGCTCGGCAAGAACAGGATTTGTGGCTGGGACCAGCTCTGCCCACGCATTCCACGCTGGGAGCAGCCCTGAGGTCCTGCTGCCCTGGCACTGGCCTGGCACTGATCTCCTTCCAGCAGGCAGGAATGGGGAGGCTCTTGGGGGAGAACCAGCCCCACTCCTCCAGAACAGCGTTCTGAAGTCCTGGCATTGCCCTCCACTCTCACTGCGACTCTGAGGACAGCTAACAGCACATTTTCCCTATTGCAGATGCAACATCCTGTTTTAAAACAAACCACACCAAACCCAAACAGCCCGCCTTCTCCACACACACAGCACACAAAGGCTGAGCCAAAGCCATAGTTACTCCCAAAGGCCTCGGGCAATAAAGCCTTGAAATGAAGGCAAATGAAATGTTCTGGGCAAACACCGCGCCCTCTGCAAACACATTTTCTAGCAGGTGTGTCCCGTTGTGCTGAGATCTGCAGAGACAGAGTCGGCTCAGCTGCTGCACGATGCAGGGGGACAGAGGGGTGGGGAATGGTGGCTGCGAAGGGCAGCGAGGCCCAGCCCAGCCGCAGCCTTTGCACCCATCTGCCCTGGCAGAGCTCGGCCGGCCGCAGGGCCTGCACCGTGAGCTGCAGCTTGAGCCGCTTGCCAGCGCCCAACAGGCTCCAGAGCCTGTCCACCCTGGGGAACACGGAGTGCTGCGTGGTCGTTCTGCTGGTCGTGATGAGCTCCTCTGCCCCCTTCTCCACGCAGGTGGTGATGAAGTTGACAGGGAGGATCTCAGTCAGCACGTTGGTGGCTGGCTGGAATTTCCTTTGTGGATCCGTGAAGCCTCTGAGACGCGTGGACCACGCCTTGACTGAAGACCTCAGAGATGAGTGTATTTTTACATGGTCTGATAGCGACAGGACAAGGAGGTGGCTGCCCAGGGGCTGGGACATGCCCGCCCATCACCCCACAGCAGGCACCCGGGGTGGTCTGGATCTGGATCTCAGAGATCAGACTGAGCGGGGCGCATTTCTTAGCTGTTACCTGGCTCCTTCTGCAGGCACTAGCCACAGACGAACTAGTGAATCCACAAAGACTGATTTTGTTTGCCCCTCCTCCCTCATGTTTGAAACAGAACAAAAGCTCCCTAGGAAATTAAAAAAGAAAAAATAGAGATACATTATAAAGAAATCCTTCCAGAAACATTTGGCATTTTCCACAGATTTTATTGGGTTTTACATGGCAATACACAGTAGTTACGTTGCCCTCCTCAAAAACACGAATTAAAACACCACAACGGTATCAGCTGTGTGCACGTGCACCTCCCGCTGCGATCGCCTGCCTTCACGTCAGACCCCGCAGAACAGCTGGGGTGCAGCTCTGCAGGGACAACCTGTCTCCCAGCCAGCAGACACAGAGGCAGGTTGTTCGGAGCAGAACGCTACTTACACTGGACTCAAATCCAAATGCTCACCTGCTGCTGTCGACAGGCCTGTTACTGCACGGGGTGAGACGCAATCAGAGGGCTAGCCTGTACCTGTTCCAGCACAACACTGTGTCACTAGCCCCTTGTCCTCCTGCCAACATCCAGTCATCACGGCCACTGGCCAACGCCTGCTAACAGAGCGAATCTGGAGGAATCCCTTTGCTCAGAAGGCTGCACCAAGACTCCCAGTGCTCCTGCTGCATGTGGCAGAGCTGGTCGTGAGCCCAACTTGCACCAAAGTAACAACCCCACTGCAAAGCCCTGACACCATGCCGCGAGGACTTGGCCTTGACAGCGGGCAGCAGGCGTTGCAGAATGTGGCATTTCTGCCCGGTTAAAATTGCTCAGCCACCCCAAGACTGCAGAGGGAGAAGCAACAGACAGCAAATTATTTGTGGGTGTTCCCCAGTCAGCAGTTTTCAATAAAGCACCACTCGTGATCTGTCTGTAGACAAATGGGAAGCGGCACAAACTGTGGTTCATGAACACAGTACGGATTGTCTGCCGGGCTCCAGCTACTGAAAAGAGAAGGGCAGCACTTGCTGTTATGCATAACACAACTGGTCCACATCACGTTTTTCATCTTTGCACATGAATAACAGTCTACATTGCACATCCTTCAAAAAAACAAAAATCAGACTACTAACAGCTTGTAAGGCTACAACCAGTATAGTGCTGGAACACACCCCTGGTCTACCCCTCATCCCAGGGAGCTTGGTCAGCCCCTGCAAGCCCCTTCCTTCCCTTCCTACCTTTGGTAACAGTGTTTCAGCACACATCCAGCACCCCTAACACCACACAGCAGCACGTGGGAAACAGCCTCACTCCAGCAAGGGCAGCAAGGAGAGGAGAGCAGGCTCTTGTACAGCCAAGCCGCACCGCAAGGAGTGATTCTAGCTGGGCTTTTTTCCTTTACAAAGCAAAGCAGCTTCATGCCATTCTGCCAAAATACATGCAACGTTCAGCACCGTACAAAGGACCACTGCCATAAACAGTTACTTTTTGTGTTGCAAGGCGTCCTAGCCAAAAGCAAACAGAAGTCTGACAAAACATTCCCACTGGCTACTTAAAATTTTTAAAATCCGATGATCTTCGAGGAAAAAGAGTTATGCTTTAAGAAGGTAAAATGATGAGCAACATGTTCGATAACTGAATTTTTGAGGAAAAGTTCCACCTTAGGTTTAATATAATGAAATAATACATTTCCTATACATTTCTCTATATAACTTTATTTTTTTTTTTGCAACTACACCACCTTTACGTTAGCCACGGCACAGAAACATCCCTTCCATATGCAGGGAGCACCCTCAACTTGAAGGAAAACTCTCCGCAATATTTGTAAGTCATGGAAGTGTCACTAACTTTGAACGCGGTAACTACGGCTGCTGGGAACCAGGGAGCAGCCATCCGTAACGCTGCAGTTTCCACAAGAGTCACTGCTAGAAGAAACACGGCTCCCAGCTGCTCCATCCCCAACGGAAGATCATTAACCTGTGCCCTTAGTAAAAAGCAACGAAAGCAAACAGTTCCAAACGTCAGCCTGCCTTTTCCAGTAACCAGCTGGTATGCAAACTGGGATAATCTTTCACAAACCTCTCCCCTTTCCCCATACCTCAAACTTTCCATTACTCTATGTCACAAAATTTAAATTTCTGCTTTTACACGTACTTCATATACTTCTTTTTTCCTTTATTTTATTTTTATTTTTTTATAAAACTGTATAAAAATAAAAGCAACAGTTAAGAGCTAGCGGGGAGATTATGCAGGGCCTGGATGACTAAAATCCTACATTGGATACCGTGGGAAGGGCAGAACCAGCACTTGCGCTGCGCAAATGCCTTTGAAAAACATAGCAGTAACATCTGGCTTCAGCTCGGAGCCCAGAGAAAGCTGATTGACATCTACAGGCGCAATGCTTCTACCTAACATCGTGTGTTACTTCGAAACAATTTTCAAGGATTATCTCAGGAGGTGAATAAGCAAAAGGAGCACTACGATACCAGGTAAATTCAAATGCAACACTCAGAAACGTATCACCAGTTTGTACATAAATATAGTAAAAACAACTACCATTCACCAGTGTCTGGGTGTTTCTTATGGCAACTTTAGATTAGGCACCGTTTGTTTGTTTTTTTCCTTTTTTATTTTAAATTCTCCACACCCTGTTCTAACAAACAGAAGCAAGAGCAATGTAATGTACGTAATGTGCTGCCCGTCACGTGTAGTGATGACGTTTCTTGCACGTAGGAAAGCGAGCCTTCATCAGTGCCTGCTGGTCACTGTCACACGTTGGAGTCTTCGTCTGTTATACTGGTGCTAGGAGAGCGAGTGGCAAAGTCTTTAAACATTTCATCTTCTTTTAACATGTGCTAGAAAGGAAAGGAAAGGAGGGAAGAGTCAAACCCATTTCACAGGAACAGGATTCTTATTCTGCAGACCACAGTTCTAAGCCTTACAGTCAAGTTGTTGATGCCTTCAGAAAACGCTCCTATCTGCCTCACTGTCCCTTCCGAATCTTCCATCTGCAAAAAGAAGATAATCAACAACGAATGAATAATAAATGCACTGTATGCCACGACAGAGTGGCAATGCTGGGTGACGGCCCACACGGTTAGAGCAAGGGACGAGCGTGTCCCATGAGGACAGAAGACAAGCTGTGAGCTGCAGCCACAGCTCGTAGCCTCTTGGCCTGGGACATGCTTGTTATGTTACGGTGCTGCGTGCCCGTCAGAACTGAGGACAAAGGAAAGGAACGGTTTCACCGTGAAGAGGTCTTCCACCAAACCTGAGCGCACAGTTGAGGACTCCAGACTGTTTTACCTGCTCCAGCCTGTCCAAATCATCATCATCGTACACTCGGATGTCCAGGCCGGGCTTAAAGCCTTTCTTCGACGCGCTTCCAGAGGCCCTCCCCAGCTCCATAGGACACACATACTCTTCCACATCATCTTGTTTCTTCTTCCTCAGGCTCCCAAAATTGCTGAAGGCAAGTTTCTTTGGCTGCCAAAGAAAAATGACAGTGAAAATTGACAAGAAGTTAGAGTCAGCAAAGAGTTAACGGATGTCTCTGCAGTTGGTGTTTCAATGGACGCAGATGGTGAAGGGTTAAGTCTCCACTGCCCTCCTAACAACTGTCTGAACAGCTGTATTTCCTCGTAACTGCGCCCAGAAGAACAAGATGCATCCCCTCCTTCTATCACTACTACGGAAACAACATTTAAAGGATCTCCAGCATTACCAGAGTCCCGCTGCACAAAACCATGAGCACACACAGAGTAAGAGACCACCTCCATCCCAACCACCTGACGGTAGAGTCAGGAGGACAACCCACATGCGGAGCTGAGATGTGGTGGGCTCATGGAAGCTTCATGGCTTCATGGATCATTGGAAGACACAATGATCAAACATGGATCTGATGTTTTTTCCCACCAGCAGCCAGCCCCTTTTCTCAGACCTTACTAAGGGCCCTCCAAGAATGGATAAAACCTGCACACCGGAGACCTAAATGTCTGCCTGGAAGCTCACACAGAACAAGTGCCCTACCTTAACTTTGGCAGTTGCTGTTAAAAGGACGTAGTCTGGGGACTCCATGGCTTCGCGTTTCTGCTGCTGGGCCTCCTGCCCAATGAGGAGGTTGAAGTGAGTTGCCAAGTGCCGTCGCAGCAGCGTCTTGTTTGGTGGGATGTTCAGCAACTGCGCCATGGTTTCCACATTGAAACGTGGCTCCAAAACCTATCAACCAAACCACAGAGAATCCAGCTGAAGCCAGCACGGTCTGACGAGGTCTCACAGACATCAACAGGGACGCGTGTCTCGGTCACTTTTTAAGGTTGCATTGGGTTTTTATTTTAGAGGAAATACACAACCAAGAGGGAGAAAAGAGAGTTAAAGGATTCATAAAATGCTACCTCCAGGCCTTCTTTCTTGAGTTATAAATAGAAAGAAATTGGCAGGTAAGAAGAAAGGAAGTGACAGATCCACCCTTAGAAGCTCTCACAGAATGTGAGACCAAATGGAGTCAGCCTGCCTGATGTCTTACCATCAGTCCCCCATGCACGCCGCTGCCCCGCAGGTTAGGCGCGTACTCTGCCAGATCAACGGAGCGCAGCCACTCCATCACGCGATGATTGGTCCACTGGGTGACCTCGGAAGGTGTGACGTTATTCTGTGAATAGGAGGAACATGAAATCAAGGAGACTTCCCAACACAGCTGTCCCAGCCCTGACCTGTACTGAAAAAAACCCCTCCTGTCCTTAACCACGCAAGGCCACCCTGCTCTTGAGAAAAAACTTCCGCTCTCTTTGGACTGCTATCCTGCAGCAATGCTGGAGTGGAGCTGGGTCTGGGCCAAACCCCACACATTCCCCTAGCACTGTAAGCTTTCAGAGTAGATATGTGTCTATCCCACTGGGAAGTGATCATCTTTCCTGCTCTCCTTGCAGGAGGTTGTGCTAAACAACATGAGCTGTGTCTGAGTGCAGTGGCCAGGTCCGTATGCAGTTTGAGGATCTCGTGCTGCGCTAGGATTAGTTGCAACTCCTACTGGTAGAGCTGAAAACTAGCTGGCTCCACGAGCTGTTGTGCTTCTCTTGCATATATGCACTGTGAATCTAAACCCAAGACTCTGGGTTGCTTCATCACCCACTGCCCTAGCTGGAGTGCACTGCTTCCAAAACAAAGTGATGACAGTTTCCCATCTGATAAGAGAACCAAACTTGTTTTACAGAGGAAATCCTGATATGGCCACAGACTTCACAGTTACACTAGTCTGACAGCAACTGTGCACCAAGCTCAAGATAATCTATGTTACAGAAACCACATCAGAGACTAAGGCAGAGCAGCTGCTGCTGGCAAGGAGGAACGTGAGATTTGGCAAGGGGACATGCCTTTGGGGCCACGGCAGGCGGAGGAAGAAACCTCATGTTCCAGGTAGCTGCAGCAGGGCATGAAACTTGAGAACAAAAAAAAAAAAAAAAACAAAAAAAAAGAAACAAAATGAAACAGAAAACAGCCAATAAAGGAGGAAAGGCAGAGCAGGAATAATGAGGAACAACAGGAAAAAAATCCTGGAGGATTCCTCTTCACAGTTGCATCTTAAAGCAGTACCTCATCTGATGGCCTCCTGCGAAGGCAGTTGGGCTCGAAGTTATTTATTCTCAGAACCTGGATGGCTCTTTTGATGCTGAGGTGGTGGAGGACGCTGACAACCTTCAAGGACAGCAAGTCATCCTGTGGAAGAGGGAGGGGGAGTTAATAAACACAGAGGCACTTACCAGTGGAACCAGCACCCAACGGGAGGAGACTGCTTCAGACTGGCTTAGAGTGTCACACCTGGCACGTTCTGGAGCTAGATTTGCATACAGGAGACATGGGATTCATGTCAAACCACCTGTCCCAAAACAAAAACTTCCCATGTTGCTCTGTACTAGCTCCTGGGCGATGTTCTTCGCCCTCAGTATGGAGCTTAGTACAAGAAATCTGGGTGATGATGATAGAAGAAGGTGAGGTGATGCCTCCTCAGCAGTCTGACCAGAGACAGGACAACTTTTCAAGCACAGTGCAACAGAAGATAGCTGAAGACTAAATTCTTTGCTCGCCAAACAGTTCATTGCTTTTGGCTAACCTTATGGTGAGTGCAAGTTTCAGGCTTCTATTTCATGGTTTGTTATTTTAGTTTGAGTCGGGGTAATTTTTCACGCAGTTTTCAGCAGTTTTCTTCCACACTTTGCATACAGTTGTATTTAGTTATTATCTACACTGAACCTGTGGTTGTAATTTGTTGGTGGAACTCTGTCTAAAAACATTCCTAGTGGTTGAAAATTAAAGGGAACTGACAGGAAGAATACCTACCTGAAAGGCAAATCTCCTGTTGCCTATCTTTCCTCTGTCCACCTATTACTTTTCTTTCTCTTTTAACAGACAAAGGACGGATTGTCGAATAAAAGCAGTTCTTTTACACTACTGCACATGCTGTGTCTTATCAGCACGCAGTCCTCATCCAGCGACAAAGCCTCCCGACACAAGAGCAACCTCAGTGGAGCCTTCTGGCATCGGATCTCCAAGACATAACAAGCAGAAGGAAGAAATTGCTTCCCACTTCTATATTAATGTGCAAGCTCAAAAAACTGAAGCAATAAGCACCTGAGCACACTAAGTAAGCAGCAAGTTCTGAGCATTTCTCTGAAATGCACGACACAGCAAACTCCAGGCAGGTAGCCAACCTTACGTAAAGACTATACAAAACACATGCAAACGTGGCACAGAGTGGTAACTTCTACACTGCCCATGGTGAGAGAGCAGCACTGTGACTGATTTCTTCTTTGTTGCAAAGACGGAAATAATACTGGCAATGCTCAGTTCGCATTTAGGTCTCCAGAGACGAACCAATGCCTTGTCTCGCCTTACCTCAGATCTTAGACAAATGAAACCTGCTAGGTTGGCTTCACCTGATACGCAGAGAAGCAGGGAGCTGACATTTTAGAATACATTATGCAAACACTAATACATGTATCCTGTTTTCAAACAAGCTGACCCTTAAAAATGCAATTCTCTGCAAAGAAAACTGCTTGGGTTTTCTTACACCAAGCATCCACATGAATAGATAAGTAAACGGAAGGTTTGCTCATTGAAGAGAGGAAAAACATTCCACCCACTACAGTTTCAAGCAGTCCTTTAAACACTGTGATGCAGCATGGACAAATATGGCATCCTGGAATATCTGTTTAGCATTAGTTGTGCCTCTGACGCTCTCAACTCTCTTAATTTTCTCCCTGCAATTACGCAGAGAATTTGCAGGCTCAGTTTATGAGCTGTGACAGAGCTTTGACAATAGTGACATCTCACCAGAAGTGTTCAGCTGTTACAGTGAATTTTGTGCTTTTGGTACGCCACATACGTGTATGTGTAGCCTCTGCAAGGCTGCAGGAGCAAGAGCTCCAACTTCGGCTTCCTTTCGGTAGATCCTGTCATCTGGGGCAAAGCTCAAACAGACAGATGGTGATCACACGGCACTTGTGTCAACCTTCTGCTCTAGGAAGCTACAAGCCAGATCGCCATCACCTGGCTCCTTGGGGACACCAGACCCTGCAAGATGTCTGTCCAGTTCTTCTTGCCCCAGGAGGACGTGAGAACCACTGTCTGCGACCACAGAGCTGCCCCAGCAGCCCCAGGTGCTTTCCAGTGCTCCGTAAATGGGGTGCCTGTGGGCCCAGTCAGGCTTTGGCTGAGGGGTGCCCCTGCTGGAGGGCTGAGAGGAAGAGGTGTAAGTGTTAAGTGAATCTAATATCTGTGCAGTCACAACGATGGGCACAGGGAAAGGAGACCTCTCCAGCCTCACGTGATCTTCAGTGAGCTGTCTGAAGGAATGCCAGTGTGCGCTAAGGTGAAGAAAAACTAAACATGACAAAGATGGCAGGAAAAGAAAAGCCATTCACTCACCACGCTCATGTAATGGAGCATCCGGCCGTCCACCTTTCCTTCATCAAACTGGGTCTTATACTGGGGGAGGCCAATGTCATCCAGCCACCCTGCGCAGAGACAGAACCCACATGAGTGTGCAAAGCTCTTCTTGATTAATGGCGAGCATGTCCCTAACACCAGTTAGTGTTATTCCCACTCTTCAAACCCTGAATGATTAGGAACCCCTACAAAACATCGCTGCTTCAGCATGTAATGCAATCTTACTGGTAACCCAGTGGTAATCCAGTTTCCCGTGATTATTTTCCTCTTCAGACCCAAGTGCTTGCAGAGCAAGCTGAAGCTTCTTCCGATGCAGTGGGTGCTTTATCCCAAGCTCCTGTGAAGGAAAGGAGCAAAGCTTGAGATAACACTGTTTTATTTCTTTGACTGCTCCATAGGAAATAAAAATGGTTTCAGAGAGTCACAACAAATATAGCACTTGCTGGTGTCTTGGTGGGTGTATTTCCTATTTGCTGAGTACCAACATCACCTCAGCACATGCACAGTGCTACAGAAATGCCTGCTCACTGGAGTGGATTAAGGGATACAGGTTCTTTACAACTGTATGAAAATATCAGACCTACTACTCTCAAACCAGGCTAAAAAAAAAAACAACCACCCACAAATAACTTGAAACATGCCAACATTCAGAAAAATACTTCATGGGGATACTTTTTAGGCAGGTAAGGTTAAAAGGATTATTTGGTTAAGATCATTTTTGTAAGCTGAACTGAAAGCATTGTTTCTAGTACTTCTAGTACTTCTCACCTTTTCCAGATCCTGCTGAGAGGCCTGCAGAAGTGTCTGCCCAGACAGTATCCAGTGTCTGCCATTACTTAGGTAAGAGCCTAGCCCCTGGTCCTGGAGCCAGTTGCAAACCTGCTCCTTCGTCCACTTTGCAAATGGCATGTCCAGCTCACTACAGAAGATTTTCCAAATAAAAAAAAAAAGACTGATAAATCCTGTGCCTCAAATCCTCAAATCTCCAGCTTTCATATCTAATAAAAACCCCAGACCTGAACCATTCATCCACATGCATCACAGTCAGCTGTTAGGCGAGCCTTACGAGGAACAAGGTGTCTACTTCTGAACTGTTAGCACCTTGACGTGCTGATTGCTGCTGATCTCCTGCCACCACCACAACAAACACCATCTACTAATACTGCTGGCGCAACCACCCCTGCTACCTAGGGTGGCTAAAGCTCTGATGAACAAACTTAATATTTCACTTTAGCCTTTAATCCCTAGAAATGCAACAGGAAACACATTGGAGGAGTATCTCTCGTGGCCATATGAGGGCTCACGTTCCACTCTGCACAGCCTTGCAGATGCACTCTTGCAAAGCCGTAGGCAAGAAGGCTTCATTCAGCAGCAAGATCTCATCCCTGGACTCCCACCACCCAACCACCCTCAACCCTGCCAGGACCAGCTCTCAAAGGAGGAAACGGCCTGGATCTGTCTGTTTCCATTGGCCAGGAGAGGGGACATTTCACCAGCACACTTTGAACCGCTCGCCTTACTTGTGAGACTGCCCCAGGTCTCGAGACCAGCCCAGCCGCGGCCCCGCCGTTGCTCTCGTCCCTCCTCTTTTGAACTCCGTCTCAGACATGTCATCTGGGTTGAAGGTGGTAGACTGACTTCTTTTAAGTCTGGATTAAAGGAAGGAAGCACATTCACATGTGGCTAAGGAAGAAGCATGCTTCTACTCCTGTAACCAAGACAGGCAACATTTCCCGTGGGGTTTGTAGCCCTTCCTCCACCCAACACCAACACCTCAAATGCTGTGTGGCTCTTGCTCTTATGACAGGCACACCAACTGTGCCTGCAAGCTGCCTTGGAACAGACCATAGAGCCACAGGTTGGAAAGAAAAAAACGGAAGATGAGAAGCTGGGACAGATTTGAGAGAAAACACATACAACAAGACGGAAGGCACAGCAGTGCTCTTGCTGAGACCACCAGATTCTTGCTCTAAAACATACAGCACCCAGCTGGATTCCCTGCAAACCCCTATGCAAACCTCAGTTCTGCAGAATGGCCATTTCACATCCTTTACTTACTTTCCAAATAACTTCTTGATTCCTCTGGCCTTCTTCCTGGAATCTGGAGAAGGCGGAGTCATCTGTAAACTATCCATCTCTTTTGGTCGAGGGGGCAAACCGGCCAGATCCAAGTGATCTGCAGACCCTTTTTCTGTTTCAGCTGTTAGAAAACAAAGCTTCGTCAAGACTTCTGCAGGACTATACAGACACACTCCTGAGCTCTGGCATGACTCTTGCTAAAACTATTGAGCGTCCCCATGTTAAAAAAAATGGGGCAAAGAGAGATGGGAAAAATCCAAGAGAAACAAAATGTGTTCCTCGTTTATAGGCCTGGTTGGAGACACTCCAAGACAAAGCCTCGCACCAGCTGAGTGCCTTGCATCCAAGGCAGGCAACAAACACTTGGTGAATTGATCAATGAATTAAATCCCATGTTCACTGTTTCTCAGGGAGTGTCTCCCAGGAACACATCATTGCCACAGCAGGGGGCGAACCAGGAGTCCCCAGAGCACACGAAAATAAATTATTTCCCTATGGGCATCTTTCCTAATTACCTGCACTATCTCCTAATTTCCCCAACCAGTAAATTCCAGCAACAAACAATTCCTCCTACCCCAGGAGCAGGAGGTCCCTTTCCTCTTGCTGGTGGAAAGAGGGTTGCCTCCTGCACGTCGTGGAACATTTCCCTCCTCTGCAGAGAAGTACCATGAAGTCTAGGCTCTGTCTGAACAGGATTTTCCCTCCGGAGGGATGCACAGAGCATCTCTGATCCTACACACTACCACCCACATGAGAAGTTTGATCAGCAACCCTTGTTTTATGCAACAACAAACCTGAGGCTTCCTGTCCTGAAAAGTTAAGCCATCAAAAGATTGTTTAGTAAAAGCTAAACTAACAGAGAAGAAAACTACTGAACAACATTTAAAAAGAAAACTAAACACATTGCGATGCCTACAAGGCTACGTAAGCAGAGGTGTGCCAGCAAAGTGCCAGAGAGCTGAATAAAGTCACCACGTGGAGCTGATACCATTTGCTTGCTGAGGAACAGTGCCAGCATGACCTTGTGCAGATGAAGCAGCTGTGGCAAGGCAGCCTGCAGCAGCTGGCAGTCAGGGCCACAGCCACTTTTACCATCTTTTCACACAGCTCTGTAATTAGATGACCATCGTGTTTTTGGAAAGGACTCTCAGACTTCCAGGAGAAAACCAAACAAGTTGGACGAACCAAGCTACTGCTGGGACACGGGGACTCAGCCTATCTTTCTGCTGAGCAAAGTTTTAGAAGTTTCAGCCAGACTACATTTGAACATGTTCTGTTTTCCTCCAATGGTTTGCAAGTGAAACCTTGTAGCAAAGCCACAAGGTCACACAAAAGAGTATTTCTGGGCGCTGTGGTTTGACCACCATTGAACAAGGGAATCCTGATGGGGAGAGACGGCAGCAATGTTGAACAAGGCTTTCACATCAGTGGATTCTTCTTTACTTGCACAAGAAAAAGTGCTAGCTTAGAAAATAACACATTTAAAAAGCGTTCTAAACAGAGAATACCAGGGCAAGGCTGGATCCATTAGTAGCAGAGATTTGCGGGTATTGCCATGTTTGCTCCTTGTACCTTGCTCCCTGACAGGCTGACGCAGCCCCTGCGAGGAGCTGACACGTACGGGGCCGTATGGGAAACCAAGGAGGGCCAGAGGACTTGTGTCTCTTTGTCAGCAAGGGCCACATGTGACAGCTGTGTCACCATGACGGCTGACACGGCTCCACTTGCTAACGCCAGACCCTGCAGCTCCTCCCTGCCCTTGCCAGAAACACCCAGAGAACACTCACGCCATGAGATCCACTTTTACTCTCTGAATGGCTCCATCCCAATCTGCCTCAGTTATTTCTCCTTCATTTATTACAGAATATCTGTAACTACTTCTTAGAAGAGGATTTACCCACCCTTCCCCTCAGAGTCATTCCCTAGATGAACAACTGAGAAATAAACACACTCAGTTCCCTGCTTCTCCACCCTTCTGCTTGCCCAGGGGGCTCCAAGATGGCCCACAGCACAAAGGTGCCCCAGGTGTTTATGCACTGCTGATCCCCAGTTGCTGCCCTCGTCTGTAGCTAACTTTGAGCTCAAAGTTACAGCACAGGTCTCTGCAAATTAACCCGCAATCTCTCTCATTAGTAGCAAGAAACGGCACAGCTGACTTTTAGCAGAGGGCAGATGTTACATGAAAACTTCTTTTAGTGATGCATGAAAGTTTGATGCAGAGCTCTGGTGTCTAGTTTTTGTTTTCTAAGTGCGTGGCCATGGCCAGCCGTTAGCAGCAGCCGCAGCACAGCGCTGGTACAGGCAGGCATGCAGGATTACTGTACCTAAAGTAGGGGCACTTGCGCTTCGACTGCGATCTTCAGATATCCGAACAACGCACAGAACCACACGCAGCACAGGGGGAGAGAACACGCAGAGGGACAAGGTAAAACACATTTCAAAACTTACATCAGCAAAATACAAGACAAAAGGAGGGGGGTACGTGAGACACATGCGCCACACACAACATTGAATTCACACCGAAATTAGGATTACCAAATTAATCCCTCTCTCACAGAAAAAGAAATGCAATAGAGGTCCTTGGTGGAGAGGGCAAAACAGCACCTGAGGCACTGCGGTGCGGGGCGGTCACCTGCTCCGTGACACACTGGGCACGTGACTCACGTGTGCTCCTGTGAGGTGACAAGAATCTGGACACCAGCTTTACAGACGGAAGCACTGAAATCTGGGTAACGTAAACAACTCATTCAGATCCACGGGGCCCTGCTCTAGATGGCCCATCTTCCAACCCCTTGGGACAGCCACAAGGACTCCATCTTGTCAGACAAACTGACTACAGGTTGAAACAGGTGATTACACAACAGCACACACAAAATACACCAAAGCAAAGAGTCTAACCCTCAGAACAGACGGCACTTCTATTCCAAGTCAGCTAGCAAGTTCCTGTGCCATATGACACAGGAAAATACGGGCAATGCATAATAAATGCGTGGGTATTTTACTTCTGTGAACATCTAGAATTGTCATTGATAAGTTAAAGCAAGAGACTCTTCTCAACATAGAAGATGCTACCCACCTTTATGCTTCTGAAAGATAGAGCTAGACTCTACATGTTGTGCAACAGAAAGAGAAAAAATTTAGATAAATGCCAACAGTTCTGATGCACAGACTCACCTGATGCTGGCACTGGAACAGTGGAAAGACTACTGCAGCAGAATAGCTAACACAAGTAGGATTTCAGCTGCTGGTAAAAGCAACCTCTGCATTAAGCAGAACAATTTGTTTATTTCTTCATTGTGCAAATTGTCACCAAACAACAAGACCAAAACAAAAAACCCTCCATCACAGGTCCAGAACTCAAAGTAAGCTTGAGTAACTCGTCAGTTTTGTTCTTGTTGTCACGGGCTCTTTTGCAAGGCTACTTATATACACATAAAATAAAGAGGAAGACTGAGTGCAGCTGTCTCATTTCTGTACATCTGAAGACCTTATCAAAGAACAGATAAACTGAAGATGGAGCCAGGGGAAAAACACACCCACAAATCCCATGTGTGAACTACTGCCAGCCAGCCAATAATTCAAAATGGCAGCAATCCATTACAAGGTCTCAGGGGAGATATCACAGCAGAGGCTGAAACAGATCAACAACTTCATTATATCGGTGAGGTTTTCTCTGTTTCTCTGTTGCTGTTGCTTTTTTCCAACGTTCTATCAAGAAAAACACCACCAAGTCTCAGTGAGGTCAGTGCAGGCCCCTCCTGCTTCTTAGGACAGTTAGAGCACTTATAAAAATAAACCTTTACTTCTCTGTTCTTCAGACCTTTATTCAAAATATACAGAATCTGCATTCAGGTGCACAATACCTACCTAGATTGGGGGTACTTGCGGTCCTCTTGTTATTTTTTATCTTGAAAAAGCCTCGTCCAAATGAGGATCTGGCTTTACGGGTACCAAAACTATCCTCGTCTCCTGTGACACCATGGGAAGGAGATTTTGGAGGCAGAGTTGCAAAATTATGACGTTCCACGGGTGGTTTAACCTGCTTAAGTTAGGAGAAGAAATAGTCAATATCAAGGAACTGCAAAAGACCTTTTGAGAAAGATGCAAAGTGCCTGCTGACAGATAATCTGGAGAGTCACTTGCTCCCATTTGTTACTGCAAGAAAACAATGCAAAAACCATAAAGGAGAACACTGACAAGATCTTCACTTGAACACATTTGGGACTCAGGATTACTATCACTAAATTCTAAGAACAACATCTTGAACATGTTCCTCAGTTTCTGCAAGTACAGCGTACAGGTATAGAAAGGTTAAAAAAAAAAAAAAAAACAGCCCTGGAAGTCTTTGGTAGCTGTGGCAACAGTGGGAAGCAAGTGGGAAGCAAAGAGGGAGACAAGACCCCCACACTGAACTGGTTCTCTGCCAGGTGCCAGACATCCCCTTTCATCTGTCACTGCTCTGCAACTTCAGAATGAATCAGTTAATTGACACTGCCCACTGCCTAAGTTGAGAAGAAAGTAAGCAACAAGCAACAGAAACCAGAAACATCAGTTAACCAATTTAAAATAGCAGTTTTAACCCTTTTGGTGGCTTCACTGTCTCTTTAAAAAGGAGAAAAATTCATTCACAACCCAAACACGATCCCTTGGCTTTGGCTGAACAGATACAGCACTCACCCTAGAAGCAGTGCCTGAAGTAGGTGTTCTCTGCTCAGGACCTCCTACATGCAACAACTGCTGCATGCAAACTATGCCACACAGTACCACGGGGTAACTTCTGTAACAATGGTCTCTTTAAGAACACAGTTACAGAAAATTTGGAAACCCAGGGGTTTTTAGAGACACTAATGAAAGGTAATTGCAGAGTCAGTGTAACAGTTAATGGTTAGCTTTGCTAATTATCAAGTGGCAGAATATGTGGGGGAAACATTAGCTTAGAGGCAACCTTCTGTCAACCAGACTGAAAGACAATCCATGTGTGAGAAGACAAGAACGTGTGAGACACCCTAAGCCTGACACAGAAGCGATGTGGCAATCATCATATACTCCTCACTATCCTGTTTGCAGGTCTGCCACTCCCCCTTTGGAACTGAATGCTGCAATCCCACGTGGCTGAGCCTTTCAACACCCACTTGCTGTCCATGCTTCTCCACGTATACATGCGAGCACACACACTTTACCTCTGTTGGCTTCTGTGCAGCAGAGTCTCTGTCCTGTTTGGGAAAGATAAAGAAACACATTGAGAAGTCACAGTTTATAGTAAGTATTCAATTAATTATGCTTACTCTGAGTTGAACTCTGACTGAAAGATCCTTCTCTGTGCCCTGTTTTTTTTTTTTTGTTTTTTTTTTTTCCATCCAAAAGAAATCTCCTTAGAGCTGTATTTCACACATATTAATTCTTGCTTTTTTGAGGTCAGTGAGTTGACATGAAAATACGGTTGCTTCAGCTTACTTTGTAAAGGATTAGCTGTGTATATAATTAGCCACATGCAGCCTGCAAGGCACTAATGGGCACGGCGGACTGAGGAGACCCAAAGCAGGAATGAGGCAGGGTAGAAGCCAAGTAGATAAAACACCCACAGCCTCCACTCCTTGGCTGTCCAAACCAACCAAGCTCCCTACCCTCTGACCCATGACTTCTAGCTTTCACCATCAATTTCTGGTCACATTTTCAGCCATGTCAACATCCCTCCTAAGCTGTAAAGCACAGCTCAGCAGCCTGGATATCATAGAATTTAGGAGTTTTAAACACTTTAGGCTGTCAAAAAAAAAAATGCAGGAATTACCCTCATTTGATGACAGAGACTAAATGCTTTTGGCCACTTCTAAAGGGCCCTAAGGTGGAGCTATCACTGGAAACACAATGGCTGAGTATTCTGTTATCAACCACTTACAATGCAGAGTCACCCCAGACTGTACACTGCATTAACTACATGGCCTTCCAAAATTATTAGCCTTAAATGCAGGAATGAAGTGGTAGCAGGACATTTTTTCGTTGTGCCTTCACAATCAGAAAAGCATATCAACTCAAGTTAAAACACACCTACTCATTATCTGAGGAAAAACACAGCATGAGAGTCCCAGATAAACACCTCAAGCCAGGAAGAAAAAGAACACAAAAGCCTATGTTTTCAAGGACAGATTTTCTCCTTCAATTAAATCTGGGAGATGTCACATGTCTGTGATCACTGGAAACACACAATGCGAAGAGCCCTGCTCTGACCAGAGGAAGGCAACAGGGTAGCCATGGGGTCAGTGGCATAAGGAGATGTCATCTCCACTTCTAAGGGAAAGGGAAGAGCCCACACCAACCACTTCAGATGCGTCTTTCTTCAAACTGCTCAGACTGCTGGACTTCTGCAGTGAAGACGTTCTGAAACAACACAAAGAACAAGCTGAGTAACTGGCATTAATTTTTTTATTTTTTTTTATTTTTTTAAGATAAATACACTCTCTTGAGTCAGCTTTAAAACACCATTACAATACATTATGAGATATACTCAAAAACAAGAGGTTTTGAATGAAGGCACTCAATGCATTAATCAGAGTCTGCACAGTTTTAAGAGATATTTCTAAGAACCTCCACATAATAATTACTGATGCTAATGCTGCTGTGATATGATGCCTACCTTGGCTTCTTATTTTTGGCTTCTTATTTAAAATTATATTTTCAGAAGTACAAGCAGAAGTTACACAGGCAAAAGGAAGTGCTATAAACAGAAGCTATGAAAAACAGTATGATTAGCAGCAGGCTTCTGACTAATTTAATCCTTAAAGCAGCCAAGCATACTGAGTGAATCATGTTTTAAAATAAACATGTTCTGTTTTCCATTTCAGACAAGATATCCCTCTGCCCTCATGGGACTTTGGAGTGCTTAAATTTGAAAAAGAATGTTACCATTAAAGGTCCCCACATCCAGGTATAAGCTAAGAGTACCTTCACTGAACTTCACAAAGTTACCTGTCTTTATACCAGCACAAAGGGAGTACAGTTTGAAATAGTCTCATGGCACTAAGTCACTCAAAATAAAACCAGCCACTGAGCCTCATGCCGTGTACCAGACAAGCCCTGCCGACTTAGACTCCTTGCTAATAAATTGCTTTGACACAGCCTTGAGTTCATAAGTAGTCCCACTGATTCCCCTGGGGCTACGTGGCAGAGGTTAAAGTTTATGTTTCTGTTGTACTCAGCTGATCACTTTTCCCTCACTATCAAAAGATCAAAAACCAATCAGAGGAGCATGTGCTATGGAAAACTGTAAATTTTAGAGTCTATTAACAGTCTATGACTCAGAGATGCTTCATAATGTAAAGTAAGTTTAGTACATGTGCACAAATAAAGCATTGGTAAATAATGGTCACAAGCAGAAAAACACCACCACTACATATCATCTTGGCTAGAATTTATGTATTTACATGTGTCTAAGACATGGGAGGTGGGTCAGGGCGTTCAAGTCAACAGTCACATATGTTTCCCAAATATTTTGAATAGGATGCTTACACTGGACTATCACACAGCTGAGTTTCTGGAGAGGAACGTGTTGATCTTCCTTCACTGTAAAAATGAAAGATATGAAAAAAAAATGAGGCATTTGGAGATCCCATTCACATATCCTGCTGATACAGAAATCCTATAATCTCGGCCTGCTTTAACCCTACTTTCCCTTCAGCTGTTACTTCACTAGCACACATCAAATCTTCTCTACAGTCTTAACTCTTCTAAAAGACAACGGAAAAAGGTGAGCTGAAGTGCCCCAGGAAAGAAACCTCACACTCAAAGTTAACTTCACCACAATACTGCACACCGAGCTTAAATAAATGCAGAGGTTACAGCACGCACAGGGTCTGCAGCACCCAGCAGTGAAGATCACTGTCTCCTTGTAACTCAACCCCAGAGCTGGGAGTTTTGCCGTTGGTGCTTTGCTGTCTTCTTTTTAAGAGGCAGGACATAAACCCCTATCAGTGATGGCCTGAGTTGCATGAGGTTCTCACCCAGCAGGCTGTGGCCCAGGGCACAGGAGCCACAGCTCAGCCACAGCCCCATGGTGCAGCCACACACCTCCTGTCCTGGCTTCCCTGGAATGCCGCAGCAACATGTTTCATTTGGCTTTGAAGAATCTCAAGCAGGATTCCCACAAGAACAATCAAAGAAATATCTTTGCATTTCATCATGTCAGAGGATGGCACCAAGGATATCTCCTTCAATATCTTTTGAAACACCTGTCGAGTTTCCTTCTGTGTTTGTGTTAACAACTGGTCAAGGTTAGTGCTGGACAGTCTTCTTGCTGCAGTTTGGGCAGTGCCGTACACCAGTACTTAGCAACTGTGGAAAATGGCTGCAGGAACGCATTTGCTAGCACAGCCAACACTATCTCAGCCAGACCTAAGTGATACAAACCTAGATAAAAATAAAGTCTGTATCCTTCATTACATTAGATCAGTTTTTCTCTCCTTCTGTTCGTTTCTTGTGAAGCAGCTGGTATGAAGTATGAGCACTGCTATGATCAACAACCACCAAACTAATGCCTACTTGCTGAAAAAGAGTTAATGAACGTGCTTTATGAACCTAAGCTTAATTCACTATAGTTAGTCAACTGACTGGACTTGATAATTTTATAGTATGGCCATTGGTAGACTATTACTTTCATTAAACATCACAGAATACTGGATTTACAACTGAAGAGTATGTGGAAACAACAGTACCTCAAATCACTTGTAGGATCTGGTCTAGGCTGCGTTTTCACTTTCTCTGCAACAGTTTCTGAGTTCTTGGATGTTGATGAAAAAGATGGGATTGAAATCTGTAAAATACTCGTGTGGATCTGTAAGGAATTCTAAAAAGAATGAAAATTACCTGTTACATTGAAATAAGCTCAGATGAAGCAATCATAAATGAAAAATGTAACAACCTATGAAAAGAAGGCTCCAAAATAAAATTTTTAATATATTTTCTTTCTTCCCTTTGAAATACAGTGGTGGTTTACTACTTGAAAGATGGCACTGGAAGATAAAGCACGAATCGCTGCACTCATAAGCTACAGCATAGGCAAAATCTTAAAAGCCTCCAGAGGCCGCTAAAGCTCTTGCCACCACAGAGTCCAAGAAGAGCACTTCACTTTTCAGGTTCCCTCCTGTCCTCAGGCCACTCAGAGGAGACAAAAAACTCTGAATTATTTAATTTAATTAATTTTTCTTCACAGGGTGTTCATGCTGTTTAGTTATGTCTGTCAAGTCCCTGCTTTGACCGAAAGCTTTATGAGAAGAGGTTTATAGCTTTATTACTGGAAAACGTGATCGTAAAAAATCAGGGATTGGACCATAACCTACTTAAGGTTTCACTGAATGTAACCATGTAAGGATGATTGCATTCTTTTAAATATGACAGGATATTTTAAACGAGTTTTAGAATGGTTACTTTAAGCTTCTGACAAATGAAACGCAGCTCCTAAAATAGCCATGTTCGATATGAAAACCAGTTAAGATGAACGCATGACAAACAGTTATTTGCTATCTCCTGATCCCATCTGATTAAGAAAAATAAATTCAACTGAACTCCAATGAAACTCCTCAGCAGGTTTCACAAGAGATCCACGTTATTCAAAAGGATGTGGGAGATCACTAAAACTCTGCGACCCAGCAAAAATCTTTTCAGAAACTTCAGCCTTGGTGCCTGTAACACAGGTCCAGCACAAGCAATGTTTTCAAGGAGTAATGGCGTTAATAGAGGAAGAAAAAAAAGGCACCTCTTCATGAATATTCAAGTTAAATTCATCGTGGATTGGAGATGCTGTTACTGGGGTTGGGGATGGACTTTTTTCTGGGTCGGTCAGACTTGGTGTGTCCAACAAAACCGTGGAGATAGATCCTGAATTCAAGAAGTCTTCACTGTCACTTTCCTTGCCTGGAGGGAGAGAAGGTGGCAATTTGTTGATTTGACTTCTGGATACATGATGATCCTTGCTCCTATGCAACCTGCAGCCTTATTTTCAGGAAGGAGTACAATGGAAGGGTGCCATCAACAAGTGTTGCTTCCCAATTTAACCGCCACAGCATAGCAGGGTTGGAGCACAAGGGAAATATGCATCCAACAGCAAAAGCCCAGTGCTTCCTCAAGGCACTGAATGGGATCCGTTTCAAAAAGCTGAACAAACCTGAGTAGCTATTTCCTGTCCCATGTCCTGGGATTTCATACTCAATACTTCTTTCCCTACATTTACTAGGAAAAGTATACAGTCAAAGTCTGCCTGAGACTTTAGACGATGAAAACAACCTGTATCTGCAGTATCTTTGAGTTACCCATAGAAAAAATGCAGTCTAAAGCGTAAGAACCTAAAACCAGCTTTTAAGTGACTGCAGTATGCTTGCAGACTGCCACGAAGTGAGCATCTCTTTTAGTTGACTCAGGACTTAGTTGAATCAGCACCTGGCATCCTCCTCGCCCACTGAGCGACTCGCCGCTCCTGAAGTGCCTCACTACAGCTTCAGGCTTGGATTTCCATACTTGTCATCAATGCCAGAGTACAGACCCCGATGGGGGAAAGTTCAAGGCAACCAATGTTTTCTGAAAACCAAACAGAAGCCTAGCACTCATTGCCAGAGATCTGATGCACATATAAGCCCAAGCCTGCTTACAACAAGAGCCCTTCTTGACCATTTATCACTACCTGCCCTCAAGGTCTGGTTTACCACCTTCCTGTCTTCAAAGGCATGGCACTGCATGAAAAAGCAATTCCTGTTTCAAAACTCTTCTTACACAACACTAAGCATGCTGCTTTACTCTCCTGACTCCCTTTCCTCTTTCCTCATGGATTCTGTGCTCTCCCACCACTGGCAAATTGAAAACATGTAAACTGTATCGTTATAGTGCCCCTGAGTGCTGGTTTTGAGGAAGGAAATGCCCTTACACACCAAGATCTGATGCCCACAGGCAGGGAAGACTGCCTGATCTCCACTCCACTACAATAAGTGGAGAGGGAGCCACCTATTAACAAGGAGGTGGCAAAAAGGCTTCCTTGTGTGAGCCAGGCATTAAGCCAGGACACTTCACTGCATCCCAGCTCCACTCTGGGTTTAGGTTTATGACATCGAACTGAGAGAAGCTGAGAAAAAAAAAAATAGAAAAAACAAACTAACAAAAAACCCAGAAAACAAAGCCATAAGCCCTTGTTACCTGTCCTAAAGAAGCTCAGACCAAAAACCCTGGTCACTTCAAGGCTTGTGGAAGGCTGTGTTTGCCTCCTCTGGACTTCAGAGGACTCCCTCAGAGTGTGAGAGTGAGTGAGTGAGTGAGTGTGTGTGTGTGAGTGAGCAAGCGAGAGAGAAAGACAGACAGGTCAGTAAGAAAGATGAGGAAACGCCAGCCTGCCCCCTGCAGGCAGTAAGGAAGGAGAACTATTCTGCAGCTGCTGCCTGTGGTGGTTTTTTGGGAACGTTCTGTTACATGCCAAAGACACGGCATGCCATTGCAACACAGTCTTGGCAGGATGTCCACTTTGCTACAGACGTTTTTGCAGCTCTTGGGCATTGCTACTACAGTGCGTGCAGCTGCTGGGGCAGTGCTGGTTCGGCTTGAGGGAACATGCATGCTTAGTGATTGCTCTGCTCGGCTTCCCACCCCTCTCAAGCAACACATGCAAGTGAAGGGAATGGCAACATTCAGCAGCTGTAGTACCAAGCCCAGAAATGTACTTCAAGAAGCAAGGAGTATGAGAGCTCATCATTTTCAAGCTAACTTTACAACAGGGAAACAAGCAACGTGATAAAAGTAGTTACTACCACCAGATGGAACCAAACCTGCAGCTGCACAGGCAGAAAAGGCAATTTACCAGTCTGCACTGGCTGAAGGACTGGCCTTTACTCTAAGAGATACCTCCAAAGACAGCAAGTCTGAGTCGACATAACGCTGTCACAACGCACCTACAGTATAAGTGGGAGTACAGTTTAAAACTTCATAAACAGTACAATACCTTTTTTACCTTGAGCCAATATCACCATGTCTTGCACTTTCTTGTACCTGTTCAGAGATTGCCGAAGCTCTTCTATCTTCCGATCCTGAAATAAAGGAAAATTGTGATTGCATTTTTTCCTTTAGTAAATCAAAAATAAATACGAGCACTCAATAGTCTTTGCTTTAATTGGCTGTGAGACAAGGAATAATGGAAAGTGGATGGCACAGGACCCAGAACTCTGAGAGACTCTGAAATATCAAATACTTGCATTTAGCAAAAATTATTTTATCTGGTTAATTACCAGAATTGTCCCAGCCTTGAAACTGGATTTCATCTCCCTCTTTAAGTCAAAGGTGGAGTATAATGCATTTGCCATGTGCAAAGGAAGCAGTAATCAAAAGAGTTAGGGCTTTAGTGATCAAAAGAAAACCTACAAAAGGCACATGCATAGGAATATGCAAACACCATACAAGAAAACAATCCATAGTTTACAGAAACCCTTCTGGAAACGTGGCCCGTGTTACCTCCTGGGACTCGTGCTGGAGCTCTTTACATTTTCAGAACATGGTGTAAATTGCAGTCCCACTGAACTTAATGACACTGATTTGTAAGGACTGTGTACATGGCACAGAGCTCATAAATACCCAGTGACATCCCCTTACAGGCACTGCAGTGCTTCTGACCGTAGCGAACCCTTGATTCTTACAAATTTGATTTTGTAGTGAGTTGTGACAAGCTTAGGTATGCCGATTTTTTAAAAGAGATTTAACTCAGTCTAATAAACAGTTACTGAAAAAAGAATGACTTTGCTACCTTCTCTTCATTTGCTGCCATAAGAGATTCTACCGCCTTCTTCATTTTCTGTACCTCTATATCTAAAAACACAATACAGTTACCTAAGTCAGGTTAAATAAGACAGTGTAAGGAAGTAAGAAAAAACAAACAACAACAACAACACCACCACACACCATAGAATCAAGTCAGTAATATCTGAAGGTAAATTTACAAATTAATAGACAAAACACAAGCCACCAAAACTCTGTGTTAGATGGAAATTCATGGACCACTTTCCTTCAAAACCTTTTTTTCTGACTTTTTTTTTAATCAAAGAAATGACCAAATTCCCGAAATTACCTTGCCTACCCCCCTCAACTTCAGGAAAAATGAAAGTCAAGAGCACAACTATTGTTTGACTATCGCTATCTGTGTTCTTCATGTGATCAAATAACTGCAAAACGAGAGGTCCAAAATATAACACATTACACCTGGAGAGCAATAAAATACGCCCTCATTACAACAGCCAACAAATACCCCAAATGGCATCTCAAAAACCCGCTATACAAAGCCATAGGATTAATGGACATGATGAGGAAAGCATTGCACAGTGGTGTTTAGTCATAACTCAGTATGGATGTGGGATGAGTGTTTGCCGTGACGAGCAGCCATGCTGGAACACATACCGTAGTTCAAACAGGTCCCTAATGCAGAGACCGTGGTTCTGTGCTTCATCTATAATCCTTATTTACTAAGGAGGAGAAATACATGGAAATACATGGAAATATTTATGTTCTAACAGTCCATGAGGTTTGATTATGTAGGTGTTTTGCACTACATAAATGTAAGAAGAATGGAAATAATATCCATTTTTGCGAAAAATCTACCTTGCATAAACAAAGTAAACTTCAAATTTTGTTGCAAACATTTGGAGGTGGCCAAATTCACTGGCAAGAAAGTATTTTACTTTAAAGTCCTGAAATTCCTTAGGAAAAAAACAAAGTGGAAAGAACATTTTCCTCCTTAACGAAATGCATGAGCAGAACAAGCTGCCTGGCTGGCTTTCTAGGTAAAAGACATTTAGACATACTGGGTGAAACTACGACTGATAGAGGTCCAATGATTTTCACTGGGTTATGCTAACAGCAAATCTGGCCCACTGGGTTGTAATTGCATTTCACTGAGAGGCAGCTGTTTTATTTGTGCATGCATTTTAAGGAGAAAAATCTGTGCACTCTGCTTGCAAGGAAAATTTTGTGATTCTTCGTGAAACCAAATCTTTCTTCGCCTATTAGCTTTTCTTCAGCAAACTTTGCATTTCAAGTGTGATACTCAGTCAAATTTAAGACTAAGGATGGGTAAATGTAACTAAGGGTTATAGATGACACAATCTCACAGTGTTTATTAAAGCAGTTTCATAAACACATGCAGAAAGCTCTTCTGTAATGCTTGTGGAGAGACATCAGAAACCTTACTTTTATCTTTGAGCTTCTTTTTACAATTTTCATCTGTGCAGAAAAGTCCATTGGATTTGAAATTAGCATGAAGGTTATAACAATAAATAACTTTTAACAAAATATTGCTACTTAAGGAACAAACTGTTCCTCGCATACTACTGCAGAACCAAACAGCTCATGGTTTCGCCCTGCACTCCCTCGCTGTTGATGTTCTTAGTGACTCAGGTAGTCCCCCTGCTGTCCTACACATTTACCTGTCTCAGGGATATTTAACTGCAGGTTAAAAACACACGTGGAAACTTTTAGGGTCTCAGAAAAGGCTTATGCCAGTAGTTACTCTTCAGCTAACACTATGCAAAAGCCAGCTAGGTGTTAATGTATGAATATTTGTTCAGAAAACACACTTCAGCTAATGGGGCCGATAATGTGTTATCTGCAAAAAGCATTACTTAACATTGTTCTGAGGCAGAAAAAACATGGTTCATCATGGCAGAAGATCTCCTGCTGAGCTGTACTGAAAAGTAAACTATAGGTGAGGACTGAAGGGTAATGGAAGTTCGACGGACACAGCAGCCCCCAAGGAAGAAAAGCTCCATGTGGGTAGCAATGCATGCAATAAAGGCAGACCTTGTGATTCCTGTTTTTAAAGCGCTTAAATGTGAACATTTCAATGCCTTCACTTTTAGTGCAGTTATTAAACCAGATAATATTATTTAATAAAGTTCGACAGTCTACACACAGCTATGTCTACCTCCAGTCAGGGGAAGAGACTCATTAACCTCTCGTGGATTTACTTTTCTAAAAAGCATACTTTCAAAGAACAGTTTTAAAATCTGTGATAACTGTTTGTGAGATATCTTCAGAAGTGAAATTTCAGCAAGTCAAAAACTCTGTGGAAAATTTTTTTGAGAGCTATATTGAGAAGGCTGAAATTAGTTCAAGGTTTTCTTTGCCAATATAAACTGCCTCTTTTGAGGCACCATACAAGACACACAAAGAACAAACTAGGGATTACCGAGGCAAGGTTAATGTTGAGCAGGAACCTACTCCAATGGTAGGCTCAGTGGCTGCACTATGAATACCCACTAAATATGGTAAAGGAAGTAAACCCAAAGACAGGAAGTCCATGAAAATTGAGGCTTTCATCTGTGATTTCTGGTTCAGCCATTAATGGAAGCACTACCTCAGATGAAGTGACTGCGGAGGACACGGTGCCTCTGCACAGCCCTAGAGAGCCCCCCTTGTTCTTACCTCTGTCCAGTATTTCAATGCCTTCTCCTTTCAGCTTGCAAACCAATTTTTCTTGCAACCTTTTTACCTCTGCTTCCTTCTGCTCCAGTTTCTCTTTCAAAGCTGCTAGTTCATCCTGCAACAGACACAGAACCCCTCAGTGACAGTTTCCACATATCTGAGATGTATGAACAGAAGTGCTGGTCTCATGTGTAATTTGAAAAGAGCTTTTACATCTAAATTAAAAAAGAAAGTGTAAAGCAAAAAAAAAAAAAAAGCAGTTTTCTTATTTATTTAACCTTGCACAGACAGAAAAATTGCAGGTGATGAGGCTGACTGCTAAAACTCACAAACACTTATTTTGATATTTGTAGAACACTTTGCATGTTCAAAGCTGGACAATTATGGAACCGTGCTTACAACAGGCTGAGGACAGTTTCAGAAACAACCATTGCTTCTATGACAGAAAAACCGATCACAACGCCATCAAGCACATGAACACATACTGAAAAGCAGTTCAGACAAAAACATGGTGCCTCTGCCACAGTTTGGGTTTGCTGATCAAGCATCGGGAAAGGAGGCTCAGAGCTGTGATTCCTGGGAACAGGACAGATGGTGTTTGGGGGAGTTGGGGTATATTAGATAGATGCTGTCAAATTATAACTTAGATCTCACCATCTGCACCAGCAAGTGACTGGCATGGATCCATGCATTTAACTTTTTAAAATCTGAGTCAAATCGTGCCCAGTTTAGTAACATGTGTCTTTGATGTCCAAGGAGATCTTGTGCAGCAGCAGCAAGACAGGACCCTCAGTGCAAATCACCCAACACCGAAAATTTAATTTGTTCTGTTTGTAAACAAAACAAAGCAAGGCAAGACTCATTTTTGGCATTTATAGCTTCTAACTTACGTGTTAAATCCTTTAAGGAACTAGAATACTGTGGCTTCGGTGTCGGTGTTTTGTTGAGCTTCTCTCAAAAGATCTATTGCAAATATGCATGGAAGTAACTAACACCTGTAGCCTGAACCATGGCTCAGACATTTCCTCAAATTAAGATTATTATTATTGCTTTTACTCTAAAGCATCGTTTTAAAAAATACCTATCTATCTTGAAACCATGAATAAATCAAGGCTTCTTCCAACAAAGGGATTTAATAATACAGCCCTCCAGTGCTCCATGTTGGTACTGATTGTGATGGGATTGCTGACAGCGTAAGACCCGTGCTTCTCCAAAATGAGACCCTCCCCTGGCCATATGAGAAGCTGTGGAAAACCCACAGGCAACTGGAATTGCATGTAGTTGTTGATGCTGTGATTCTTCTCCCCTTTGATTAGAAACATGATCTGTAAACCAACATTTGGGAGAGGGGACGTGTAAGAGAATCACTGTTTCCTAGCCAGTTTTCTATAAAAAGGTGAGAAAAAGTTCAGTTTGAGTAATGGATTAAGCTACAGAAGGGCAGTCTTCCCTTGGGACAGGAATGAACTTAACTCAAGCCTAATTCAATTACAAATAACCTATGCAAAGTTCACAATACTAAAATCCTCTCCCATCTGATATAAAAGCTGTTTGTAATTAGTATCTACACAAAGAGCCTTGCAATCTAAAAGAAAGGGGCACTGCATATCAACACACAGCAATCAATCAAGAACAGAGCACGACAGTACAAGGCAAGACAGACTATAAGATGGTGGAACATGAAGGATTCAAAACAGGCCAAATGTTACCCATAAGCTACTACACCTTTAGCATCTGGCATTTTTGCTCCATCCGCTGCTTTTCATACTGCATCTGACCCACTTTGATTTTCATGCTAGAAAGTTTGGCCATTAAAGACTGGTAACAGAGATAGAGGAGTGAGAGAAAACTAGAGATAGAAAAGAGACAAGGCTAAATGGCAAAGAGAAGTCAGACACTTACAGAAACAAACTGCTACAATTACTTCGGGGAATGCTTTCCCTTCAGAAGTGGCTGATTTTCATCTGGGAGAACAATGCTCAGCTATGGGCTCACCCATGGCACATGCCTTAGGTACTGCAACTGGTGTTCCTTGACATACGCGTGAAACAAGGGTCTAAACAGGTCATATATTTGCAGTGCAACTTATCCTTCATAAAAAAACAACCTCTGGATCTGAAAACCACAACACGAAATTTGGAAATGATCCCTTCCTGGGTTTTGTTCCAGTTGCTAAGTGAGCACCATGAAACCCCTAGGCCTGAGCACGCTCTGGGCTTTGCAGGCAAGGACTGAGGAAAAAGAGAAAGAAGTTCTAAGACCTGTGACTTGTGCCCATCTCTGCCACTTCCCCTCAGCCTCACTTACTTTGGTCGTTTTAAGTTTTTTCTCGTACTGTAGTCTTTCATTGTCCATTTCTCCTACTCTTAATCGCAATTCATTTATTTCCTGGATCAAATCCTGAGTGAGGGAAAAAAAAGACCAGAAAGAAGAAGAAAAATCAGTAAACAGAGCGATAGTTGACTAGGCATGCCTTGGTGGGACCGTAAGGTACAGCAGCAATAAAAGAAACTCCATACGCGGGAACACATCACCCAAATTCACAGTTAAATGAAGCAGTTCAGAGCTTTCTGGATGCCCGGGGACCTTATTTCTCAGTTCCTGCATTACTGCACTGAAAATGAAAATGTAGAACATTTGAGGGGAGTAATAACTATTACTGCTGCTAATGTATGACTCTGATTTGGATAAATCTACAATTCCTCACTGATTCTTCCATGCATGACCTTTAAAGCACATCATTCAAGTACAAATACACATGGATGTCAGTATTACCTGAGCTGTTCCACACCAACACCAAGTGCTGAAGACCTCTAACAAACCTGCGTTCCCAGGCCTGAGAGTTAGTTTTGACACCACAACAATTGATTTGTTTTGGGCTTTTCTCTCCTGCAACCATCTTCTTTGCTTTGGTATGACCCAATGTCAAAATGTCCTGCACAGCAATGACTGCTGAAGTTGTTGCCTCCATATTTATCACTTGAACTACATGATTTTTAAATTACTGGAGGAGGAGAGGGAAACCAGTAATCCATATTAAAAAAGCCACTGTGAGGCAAAATCAATGAAAAAAAAAAAAAAAACACCAAAATTATTCCCCTTTTAAAAAAAAAAAAAAAAAGTCAGCACAATCCATATCGATTAACAGAAATGTCAAGATGCACTCACAGCGTCACAGAAAACAGAGTAACATTGCAGCAAAGTGTGTAAGCAGTTTCCTGGAGTGGAAACTACAATTTCTGTTTAGCCTGTTACAGGCCTCATGTAATTGGATCCTTTACTGCTGACAACTGGTCACCAGAAATACTGTACAATTTTCTCAAGGGCTAATCAGAACCGAAGAGGAGTCCTAATAGCACGCTTTGCCCTAAACATACTTTCAATTACTCTCCCGCATGTGCAACAAGAGATGTCTCCCATGCCCTGCCTACACCAGTAACTGTAATCACATTCTTTCTCAGCTTTTTGAGGCAGAGGAGCCCATTAAAGATTCACCAGGTTCCACAGAGACCCTCATCAGCACAAACAGGACGGCCAGGCCTTGCATAAATAAGCAGAGGAAAAAGAAAAGATGCCAATGGCCCTGCCTCCCCGAATTACCACAAAACATGGAAAACGGTCCTCTTCTGATCCACAGTCAGGTCCCTCCACACAAATACCCAACAGCTCTTCCTTGTGTGGACCCTCGAGCGCAGCTGGTGGGGCTGGGACATACCGACTCCTATTTCTGAAAGCCTTTTCCTTCCCTGCTCATGTTTCTTGCACTCCTCATTGTGGCCCAGAGAGATACAAAAAACACAATGACAGCTTCAAGCTTTGAAGGTCAGAGGCTTCCTGACTGGCACTGGAAATGCAAACTACGTTCATAGTTTTGCTCCACTGAGAAATTCATCTGCACAAAGGAGCCTGGTGGTGCTTAAGTTATGAAGAATTCCCTGTGAGTGAGCCAGTTTAACCTCTGGCTGCTGCTTCAAAGACCAAGTCTGGTTATGGACTCCTCCCTAAATAAACTCCTAGTATGTTTTCTTACGTAAACCAAGCCCAGCTCAGACCACCTGTGCTCCTTAAGGAAAATAATCTTAGTGTCTGCTGAGAAAGTGGAAAGACTGGAATGGTTTAAAGAACAGATCAATTATAAATCCCTATTAATTACACAATTAGCTTTGAAAAAGCTCTCTATTTGTGGGCATCTAGACAGCAAGGTCCTAGAGCACAAAGGAAAACCAGCTTACTGGTCTAGTGAAGCATCTTTTGAGAGAAAGAATGGTGAACATGAGAAACCAACCAAGCTAGGAGGGGAAGCTGAAATGAGAAACATAATGAAGAACTGGACAATATGAATGATAATTGATAACTTCACTGGCTAACATGTCGGAATCTGAAAGGGAATTAAAAACCCTCATACTAGAGTGAAAGAGGCAAGATTTGTCTCCTGTGATGACATTATGGCCTCGTCCCGTCTAGAAATGAATGACATTTGGAACATCCACAGTATGAACATCAGACATCTCAGCTCATTTATAAACTCAGAATGGAAAATTTTCTTCTGCTTCCCAGGCAGACCCCAAGGTTTTTCTGACACACGGTACGTCACCCTCGCAGCAAAACATGGCCTAATTCTCGGAGTTTCCTCTAAAAACTGGGTTTGTGCACCTGCAGTCTCTGGGTCCCTGGCTTCAAGGATGAACGAGGCTCAGCTGCACAGCCCAAGGGGCACAGGGGGCAAATGCCTCAGGACTGCACTGCCAGGGATGGCAGCTCCAGGCTCTGCAGCTCTGCCAGGCGCTGCACACCTCTGGGCTGAAGCCAGGCTGAGGAGAGTATCTGCGGCCCCCTTCTGTGGAGCTGAGGTCTGAAGATCAGCTTCCAAACGCTCTCACTGAGCACCTCATTCTCTGTTACTGAAACCAAAAGTCATGTTTTTTAGCGTGCCGTGTGTTTGCACATGCATGTTGGTATGTTTTATGCCCTAGCAAAGGACTCAGAGTCCTAGGAGATACATGTTTTAATTTTAAAGATGATTTCCTTCCTTGCCTGGCAAAAAAAAAAAAAAACATTCCCAGGAAATTTTCAGATGATGTGAAGCCACACACAGCTTTCACAATTTATTCAGCTGATTTTTACTCACCTCTGTGTCTCTGAATCTATCCTCATAGTCCAATCTATCCTTCTCTACAGATGTAAGCTTTAACTTCAGATTGGAAATCTCTGCCATAAGATCCAGCTTCTGAGTTTCAAGGGATGTTCTGCTCAAAAGCTCCTGATTCAAGATAAAGAGGAATACAACAGAATTATTCATCCAAGGGGAAAGAAATCAGTAATTTATTTCTGCAGCTAAAGGCCTCTTCCAGGGAGCAAGCCATCGCACTCCTCACACTCTCTGAAGTGCTGGACACAGCAATTAACCATTTGACAGGCTCTGGGCAGCTAGGATGCAGCTGAAATCACTGGGGCACTATCACGGGTTGGCTGCCAGGCTGAGAAAAAAGCTTGTCTGTCAACACAGTTGCCCTGGGCAGCAAGGAACTTTGAGGGGAATCCACCCATCCTGCCAGAGGCTTTTATCCTAGTCTCTTTGAAGTTCAATGGGGAAAGGCTCAAAGGAGAGCAGGACTGGATTCCTACAGTGTAAAACAGCACTGACATTACTAAGTACAAAGACTTTAAGGCAAATATGGTAGAAAATTATCACTTAGTTAAGTGTCATCAAGGAATACAACACCTTGAACTGAGGCACACTGCTCTCATGAAAGCAAAATGCTGTTCCCTAAGAGGGAACAAAGGCAGACAGCGAGACAGAAATGTGCCTGTGAAATACCTGCTGCAGCATCTCCTCTGTGGCATTCAGCTTCTCCCTGTGCTCCTCGAGACAGAACTCCAGATCCCGAATCTTTTCTCCCTGGGCCTCTACCTGGTCCGTCAGCACGCTTACCTGCACAGCAGAGATGAAGGATCACATATAATGAAGGATCACATGCCCATACAGCACGTATCACCTGAAAAACTGTATGGCAGAAGCAGCATCAGCTGGGCCACAGACAAAAGGGGACCATGGGAGGAGACGGCACAGTGGAGCTCTGCAAGGGGTGCAACGCATGGCACAGCCGATGGAGGGCTTTCCCCTCGTGCTTATGGGAATTCCAGTCAATCTCGCAATTCTTCATCTCCCCTCCTGGCTCATCCTGGGAGTTTTCATGAGAGGTGGCTATTGCATTTTATGGCCAACAATAATGCCTTTGCCTGTGACAGTGCATTGACTAAAGCTCCTGCCTTAACAACCAAACAGCTGAACCCCACCAAATGCCAGTTATTCTGCCTTCCAAGCGATCGCACACAGTGTACCATAGTGTACTGCTTCTCTCTTTCACAATGCTTCTGAATCAACTTTTCCTTTTAAACAAGTTCTTTTGAGGAAATCTGCAGTACCATGGGAAGGAGGACAAGCTGGCTGGAGCAGAGCCTGATGCCACCACAAGCAGCCCTCAGGCAGAGTCCACATCAGGCACTGCAGCACGCCTGTGCAGAGGGGTGCCGGGTGGCCCCAACCCTGTTGGCAGGAGTAACCCAGGGCACCGGCAGCGGGGGCTGGGCTCAGAGGAGACCCATGGTCCAGACGCAGTGCAGCCCGGCAGCAGGACAGCCAAGGAGCTGCATCAGCCAGTCCTGCAGCTTTTGTCACCTTGCATGAAAGCAGGACATGCCACCTGACGTGAACAGCGTGAGAATGGTCAGAGGAAAAAGGTGATCTTAAGGATACAAATGAATGTGAGACAGTGGTGGCTTTGCAGACCTGCTCAGCTAACAAGATTCAAAAAAGAGATCAGATACACAGAAAGAAAGGCATTTAGACAGTCTAGATTCACACCTTAATCTGGGTTAACTGGCAGGTATCAGCAAGTTCTCTAATCACAAGACAACGTAACTGCAAATAAATCCTCAGAAGTTTAATCACATAATACCAAAAAGTCTTACAAATGCAAGAGGATAAAAAAAATCATTTAGGTGATGACTCACTTGCAGAACAAGAGATTCCTTATCATTTTCCAGACGAGCCAGCCTTTCTTGATACACATCTCCATTCCCAGATATGTGCCCATTAGTCTGAAAAAGACAGCAAATATTGTATTCAGTTATCTTATGATAAGCAGCATTCTTCAGTAGAGCTTTCACATCATTCTGTGTCAGAAACTAGCCAAATGCTGTGACACTTAGCCTTGCAGTAAAGACATTTAAAATACAGTGTTATGATCCAGATATACCCCACTGGCAGGGTATGTTTAAGTCAAAAGGGTTATGCTTATTACCACTATCCCGGGATCAGACAATCAAAGGTTTGTGTGTACACTTCACCAGCTTCAAGTGACAGTCATAGGCCATGTGCAATAGCACACACTTAACAGTAACACCAACACAGACAAAAATGATAAGCAACTGTATTGTAATAATGACCTTTAAATTTTTTCATCTTGGGAACCCCAGTGCTGATAACAATAAGATTTTCAAGTGGAACATTACAAAACTTAACGTTATCAACAGACAGAGTACTGTTAGCCTGCACCATTCAAGAATGGATTTAAAGCATTCACCAGTCCCCAAAGGGTTACAAATCAAATATACTGTAAGCAGAGGATACGCGACCACAGTTCAAGACAAGTTATTCAGGGGCTTAAAGATGAGGAGTGAAGAACCTTCTGGTGACCCAGTTCTGCAGAATTCACTTACTGCACATTCAGCATTTGTTAACAAAATCCGTGCTCATTGGTGTACCATGCTAAGCCACACTTGCAGAGACAAATACTCCTAGACATTCAGCAAGTGAAAAAAATGAACTTACAATACACAAAATGTGCATTATGCTTCTTGCAAGTCAAATGATTTCTTTTTAAAACATACAGCAGGAGACATTCTTTTATATCAGGCACATTTTACTGGGTATGGCTGAACGTCTGCACTCTAAATGCATCTCTTTATAAAGCTGCCTGAGGCTAAGCAGAAACAAAAATACGTACTAATGCTATCACAGTCCAGAGGAATCAGCAACTTTCTTTCTTGAGCAGGGAGAAGGATTTTTCTCTATACATAATCAAAGCTGTTTCAAAGCCCTTTGTGATGTATGCCACAATCAGGTCTCAGCTCAGGAAAGAAATTCTTGTTGCCATCATTGCATGAATCCCTTAGAGAGGTCTGAGAAGCTGTTCTGAAATCCAGCATGCTCGGCACTGAGACCCTCATCGACTTCAGGGGCCTTGGCTTCCCTCAACACGCGATGAAAAGAAACCAGGCCAGCGCCCGCGGTGCCCCGGTGAGACTGCTGTGAGAGGCCATCCCAGTGCACGTGCTGCAAGGCTCAGGCTTCTCCTCTTCTCTGGGTGCAAAGCAAATAGCAGGAGGTACAAAGTGTCTGAGCTCACCTTAGCACTGTCCTCAGGAAATCAGGCTGTGTCAGGCAGCTTTTACATCAGTAGCAAATAGGTCTCCCAAGCATGCATGTGCAACTTCCACAAGATGAGCACAACACCCCCCTGAAATCATCAGAGCTGCAGCAGGCTACTGAAGGCCGCTCCCTGTTAGTTCGCACCAGTACCTCACACCATAGTGACACCCTGCACCTGAATTGGTTAGCAGCAAATTACCATGCCGACCATCCAGAAACTACACCAAGGCAGAAGTGCTCTATACTTATGAGTTTGCCCTGTTTTTCCTCTTATCTCTGCCAGAATTTAGCTCATATCATAGGATTTCCATTCAAGATCTTCAGTTTTTAAATTAAGGTGAAACAAGTCAAAGAGCTTCCAACATAAATTAGTTAGCTGCTCAGCTAGGCAATTATGCTCTAAATCTTATGACTTGACTTGTACGCCTAGTACAAAACCCAGGTTTTTCCATACTTTCATTATTCTGTGTAGCTCCGATCTCAGGTAAAGTCCTCCAGTATCTCTTAGCCAGCTTCTGTGAGTACGTCTATCAACGCATCACGCGTCTCTGATGTAGGAAAGCGATACTCACTCCCCACTACAAACTGGCAGCTGAGGTGCAAAGGTGTCCCCCATCTTCCTGGGGCTCACAGGAACATCCTCGTCACAGCACAAGGCTCAATTCCCTGCCTCCCAAACAACGCAGCGGTGCCCTGACCGCTGAACCTCTTGCTGCTTCTAGACAGCGCGACCAGACACAAGTTAACCCACACCAAAGCCTGTGTGAAGAAACAAGTATTGGTTTCACACTACAATGGAAATGTCCTTACAGCGCTGTGAAAACCGACGAGGTGTTAAAGCAGAATGTTAGTCACTGGGCACAACATCTTGCTAAGACACCTCTGTTGTTAATCTCTGTTCACATTCCTCAAAAAAAATTTTTTTTTTTCTTCTGCATGTCGGTCTTGGTTTTAAAATTGAAGTGTTTGGAGACTGAGCTCAGGCCATGGCTGCACTTGGTCAACAGAAACAGAGAGGAAACAATAAGAGCCCCAGAGAGAACTGGAATAAGGGCTATTCTGCCACAAAATCAAACAAAAAGATGTCTTTACTGGTAGTCACCAGAAATAGTTTGTACAATCTGCATAAAGGCAAATTCCCGTAGTACACTGAAAACAGAAAACGCTATGACAACCCAACATCAGGTTGCCATTTGACCGAAACGTCGTAACTTCTCCATAACACGTGGAAATGGCTCTGCAGTATCAGAACGCACCTGAGGATGGATCAGTTCCTCAGAGCAGCAGCCCCGGCCCCTCCTGTGGTGGTGCAGAGACCAGGGAGAGCCAGGCAATGGCTGCCTGATGCCCTCTCACACCTCTCCCCGCTCTGTCCTCTCCCCAGAAGGTAAAAAGTTGATGTCTGGCATAATTTTCCTCCCAGATGGTGGGGAAGGAAGAGGAGAGAGGAAATATATGAAAAGATGAATGGGGTAGTGATGGCAGAAGGCAGAACTGGAGAGAAATGGAGAGGGAAGATGCCCAAATGCTGGATTTGGGAAAGCAGCGCATTAGGAGATGGAGTTGGAGACAGCCCCCTGCAGGGAGGAAAGGGCTGCAGGGAGGACTGAGATGCCAAGAGGGCTGGAGAGCACAAGACCCGTGAGTTTCTCCTCAGCCAGAGACCTGCAGCCTCCCCTGGGACAGAGCCCAGCAACTACTTCACTGCGCACAGCAATGGCTCTCTGCTCAACGAATGAAAAGAAAAGCAAATGTTAGAGAACTGCAAGAGAATTGTGCATCGGGCAGTTCTGGACCAAATTTATCTCGTCAAAGTCAATACCAGATTAACATAGTTTACAAGCTGTGTAAGACAAGCTTTTCCATTTTCCAAAGAAGGCTCTTTTTCATCAGCAGCTTAAAATTTATCTTCAATTAAGCAGTTAGACTTTCCATGTGTTTTCAATTTAGAGATTAATTGCAAAACACTGTATGGGAAGAGAATGCAGATTTACCAATACCGATCCCAATCCTAAAAACAAAAGAGCAGTTGTCACGATGCCACTGAGGCATCTCAGAAGTTTGAGTTTAAGCATTTACTTAAAATGCCTTCAAAGATCAGACCCAGCGCACTGAAAACTCTGCAAGATCAGTCCATTGCTAATCTGCTGTGTACGTGCAGGCTTTGTCTGCAGCCTTGTAAGTGTAAAAACCCACACTGCTCTAGAGGAATCATTCCTGTAATAAGGCGACGCATCACAAAACTTTCACAGCTCGCCTGCCCGCAGTCTTTAATCCATTTTCCCTATAAATACATTAACATTCCAAACCACAGAAAAGTTTCTAATAGCTGCCTCTTTACACCTCCTAAAAAAACAAATCCATAAAAATAAAATCACTTTCCTCTCAGTTGCTGAATTCTCCTTTCAATAATAAAATCCATTTTTAGCCTACTGGAGCTGATACCTTTATTACCCTTCATTTTCTTTCCCGCTTTGAGATAACACAAGCAGCACAAATTACACTGTTCTTGCTGAAGATGTGAGCTGATCTGGAGAAGCAGCACTGCCACTCCACAGCATTATTTCCTCGTACAGCAGATTGCGCTGTTCTGACCACCACATCCCAGCCAACAGTTGGGCAAGCGGGCTGTCCCTGCCATCTCTTTCCCGACCATCTGGAGTTAAATTAGAGCTCATCAACATGCTTAAGTTGTTCAGATCATTCAAATACCCATTGCCTACACTCAGCTAAGCACAGCTACCCTTGCTGGCTCTGTTCTCCCAGTGCTGAACCAGTCGGCGTGGCAGCCCACCGCTGCCCTCCCAGACCTGCACCTCACCTCCCTGCTCAGCACGCTGATTTTCAGCCTGCTCCACAAGCTGTGACAGCAGGCATGCAGCCCCGCTGCTAAGCCTCTCTCAAAGTTTCCAGATTAGCTCCTCCCTACAGAAAGAGCAAGGAGGAAAAAAAAAAAAAAAGAAAAGAAAAAAGGCACTTTAAACCTCTGCATTATATTTTAAAGGCTTCCCTAGAACAGAAGTGAATTCCAAAAGAGAAACAGTTTAAAACAGATCTTCACTAGGAGGATTACCTGAAACATTTTCTAAATACAAACAGCACAGCTGTCAAATGGGGAAGACGCAAGCGTTTCTGAACATCCCGCTTGTTCAGCAGCAGCTCAGCCGGTATCTTGTACAAGAGACAGACAACAGGCTGACTCCCTGACAGCGCTGCCCAGCTATGGCTCTTCACTGGGAGAAATGCAGGATCCCGAGGATGGGATAGGGTAGGAGATGCCCTACCTTATTTAGCCAGACACAGTGCCCGTGAATGTCCCAGCTGTACTCCATGCTGCTCGCAGCGATCTTCATGCGTGGGGGGACGCGGGTGGCCGCGGCAGGCAGCTGGGGAGCACCACTGCGCCCGTCAGGGCTGCTCCGAACCTGACGGGGAGGTTAAACAAGGGCAGGGCTCCTCGTCTCACCAGGGCTGGAGGAGAAGGTGGCACCGGGCGGGAGACGTGGGAAGCGGAGCGCGGCGGCAGCGCTCCTCAGGCGGAGCGAGCGGCTCCTCCGGGGATTAACACATCAAAGCCCGGGGAGCTGAACCCTTCTTCTGCCAACCTGAGCCTGCCCAGCTCCGCCACACCGGTCCCTTCACCCAGCTGCGGGCTAATCAGGAGGGAGCTCTATTTTCTTAGTTGTAAAAGCTGGAAGAACACATGTCATTCGCGCGTAGGTGCCAAGAAAAAGAGGAAGGAAAAAGCTTACTAAACAGTCCCAGATGTCACCAGTGGATTGTGTCAAGTTTATGTTGTACTTTAAACCACATAAAATGCAAAAATAACAACCAACATTCATCTCCTTGTTTCACTTCCAGTCTCCCCAGTATCAGCAGCAGCAACATTACAAATCCTTACTATTTTTGACCACAGAGCCTAGCTCTGTGAGTCCCATGATTATCCGAAAAAGCGCAGCTTCATTACAAAAAAGAAACGTTTTTAATCTATCGATTAGTTGCAAACATCTCAAAAACATGAATGCTGAATAATCCAGAATAAAAAAGCAGAGCAGAGAAAGGATCAGAAGCTGTACTTTTTAAACCAAACAGATGCATTTTGATTCAGAATTGTGATTTTTGAACACTTTGCCATCGGGGCTGCCCTGCACCCCAGTGCAGCACGGCACAGGTTGTTCTCACTGCTGCTAAACTCCTCTGCCAGGCATGAAGATGCCACGCCAAGATGATCCCATATCACCCTCCAGTACTGAAACCACACCAGTCTGGATGCTCATTCTTAGCAAGAAGCATTTCAACAGCTTTCAGAGGGAGATCTCTCATGAACAAAAAGTACTACCAGGAGGCAGCTCATGATGACAGACTGACGGAGCGTCACAAGGCTCCTTTCATTCTGTAGCTCGAGGAGAGATCTCAAACAGGTGCTTGGTGGTAAAACCTATGTGCCACACACTACTGTAAGGACCTTTCAATAACTAAACTCAACACAAGCACAAGCCTAGCCAAATGAATGCGCTGCACGCCCACGCGAAGACAATCAAACAACAAACTCTGGTTTGAAGACAAGATTTTTCCATGAATAAAAAACATGAGATGACTGCTGGCTAACCAAACCGCTTCCACCGCTTGGGAATCACCCTGCCTTCCAAATAGGCTAATGCATCTGCAAGATTACAAGATGTGTTTATCCAGCCAGGGAAACTTCCCTCTGAAATGCAATACCCCCTCACATTAACTTTCACTACTCCCAGCCACTCTCAGGAAGAATTAACTCATTGAAAAAGTGTCAAAGTCTGAGGCCAGTCTGTGAGAGGACACTCGGGACTACTCAAGCCACTACAGGTACCACAGCTCACGCTATCGTCTTCAGATAAGCTGAAAACGTTCTTTGACACATCTCTGAAGGTCACTAAGTTTCCTTTTATTTTATTTTTTATGCTCTCATATTCCACACACAATGCTACAGAAAGTCACTTCTGAAGCTAAAACCACAGTTGCACTTGTTGCTACAGATCATGGTGGATTTTAAAAAAGTATTACCCTGTTCAAGGAGCACATCCTTTACAGAGGAGATGACACACAACATGAGCCCTAACATGGTCAATATATAAAGGTTCAGACGAGGAACCTGGGAAATCTGATGTAAGGTTTGGGAATGGATTGTCCACCCACACGTACCCATCACTCTCCTTTTTAACTAGACCCAGCTGGTTTCTTCTTTCTGGGAAGCTTGTTTCGTAAGATGTCAAGAAAAATAATAACCAGAAATAAAGCTGTCTCTTGCTTATTTCAACTGAAGAGAAACTGGAGCAACATTCATGACTAGAAGTTTGTTTTTTGAGAATTATTCTTCAAAAGATGGATCCATCAACTTCCAATTGTTGGAAGTTCCAGCAATTCCAACACAATGGGGTCACCTTGGTCTTGCAAAAGACGGAATTTCAATTAAGATGGTCCTGTTACTGGTGACGACGTTACAGATTACTCACACGTCTATATTCAGACCAGAAGCTCCACATCCAGAGTCAGCACATGTTTTATTAAAGCACACATCAGAACACATTATGCATTTCTGTTGATCAGAAGAAATCTGAAAAGCCCCAAGACTTTGGAAAAGTTGTGATCTGGAAATGGATTTCACAGCTGGTCCCCAGAGAAAGCACATAGTCCCAGCACTTCCGAGCTTAGAAAAGGCTTCACTCTTTTCCCGACTTTGAACAAACAGCCTCATTTCTGGTTTCAATCACAGCATTCACCTGTACATGGAAATGTATGCAGGGTTTCAGCAACACAGAGATTAGTTTTTAGCTATAGATGGACAACTGGAAATGACGTTGCAGTTAAACCGGCTTATTTGTGCACGACAAAGCTGTATGTACAACTTCCCTGAACTCCCCAGAGGGGACCAGCTGATCGCTCCTCCTGGAAATGTTCTGCCAGAAGTCCAGGCTGTACGTGTGCTCTGGTGTCACGTGGCCATCTGGCACCCACCAGTTAAAGAAATCAGGATGAGGCACTTTAACTCTTTGGTCCTCTTTGAGTGCTTGCTTAGACTTCTTTAATACCAGCTGTGCACACCGAGAGGAGAAGAAAGGAAATGGTCGCTAAGTGGCACAGGGACACAAGGCAGCACGTTTGGACACGGCAAAGTTGAATCCTCTGCCCTATTTTACAGAAGCGAGAAACTTCAGGAGACTGCTGTCAGACCCTTTTCCCAACTAGGGCACCGGCAGTTTCCCTTTAGAGGCCAGGAGAGGATTTTTCTCTTGTGACACACTGCTTGGCAGCAGCGAACACTATTTTTGTTTTCCTCTGAGACACAAGAGACTTGGTTACAGCTTCGGATGGGACGTCACGCACCAGTTCTAGCAGCTCTGAATAGCCTGGTGGTTGCAACTTGTTCATGCATGGAGAATTAAACCAATTTCACACCAGGGAGGTGTAAGGATGGGGACTGTTGCAGAAAGCATTCCTGCAGATCATTTGGGCACTGCATCTAACACCTGCCCAGCTCAGACAGGGACTGGTGATACTGGTGGCACCAGTAAATCCCATGCTCTTTACCTGGAGCACAGCACAAAGCGCAACTTTCAGTCTTTCCTGTTAGGAGTGTTAAGGATGCCAGAGAGTACCGGGAAACAATTCGAGGCAGACTGAGGAGCAGCGCAGACAGAACAGCTATTTTCTGCTGTCTTTTGCAGAACCATTTTCAGTGCTCAGGTGGCACTAAGCTGAATGGCGCAACAGAGCCCTTCCTCTCTCAGATCAGCTCACAGCTGTGATGAAAACCATTACTGCCTCACTGCGATGTGGTGATCCGTGTCAAACGGGTCTGAAGGATCTGCTTCCAGCTCCTAACAGCCAGGCATCCCTAGATCACATGTTTGCAGCCCCATGGGGCAATGACTGCCCTTCACCTCCCTAATCTCAGCAGGCACTGCAGCCTCGAGCCACACCGCTGGGCTCCTTTACTCCAGGATAACAGGTGCTTAGCATTGCTAAGCACGGACCGCCAATAACCATGCACCCCATGGAGGGAAGTTAATTTTCCAAGGCTGTTTATGTGCCATATGAACATTTATTTATTTTTCAAGACCGTACTTGCATGAAACCTGCGAATTCCCTTGACTTCTGCTCCACAGAGATCAGAGACTAGTTACAGCGATGTTCACTGCTGTACGTTACAGGGAAAGGAAATGCTGATGCTAGCAGGATTTCTGCGTATTTCAAAGATCTGACTCGAATGTCACTCCTGTCTCCTCCTCCCAATCTTAATGTTTGCTGTGGGGGTGAGATCCAAGTCCCGCTGGAGTCGGTGGAAAAGCTCCTGTGTGCTTCAATAAGTTGAAGTTTCAGGCATTTTGAAATGAGTAGTTCAAAGCAAAATAAAAAAAAAAAAAAAAAAAAAAAAAAAAAAAANAAAAGAAGAGCACTCTCCCCTCAAACCTTTCCCCAAGAGCTACACAAGCGAGGAGGCCGTGTTACCCAGGTCCCCGCCTTGTCCCACGGTGTTGCGCCCAGCCTGCATGCCGCTAGATGGCACATCAGGTCACACCAAGCCTGCTGCAGCCTGACAACCTGTCACTCCAAGGCGCAGGTTTTGCAACGATGCTGGCGGGATTGCTCATGGCAGAAGCATGTTGGGCTGCAGCGTGAAAAGTTCTAGATGAGCACAGAGATAAAATCAAGAGAAAAATGCATCCCACACTATCAGCTCTATGGGGACCAAATCCTTTCTGAGGAGAGGTGTCATGTCTGCCCCAGGAAGGGAGCAGGCGATGGCAGCTTCGCATCCTGACAGCCACCAGCAGCAGTGACGTGTCAGGTGCAACACAGAGCCACCGCGGTCAGCCTGCCCAGTGCCAGACCTGCATTCAGCAGACCTAGCAACCCTCAAGCCAGCAGCATGGCATCAATATGGCCAATGCTACATGTGTCGGAGGAGCAGACCAAAACACTGCCATAAGCTGATTTGGTAAAATCTGCAGAAACACACACCCTCAGCTGCCGTAACTGCTGCAGGCTGACTTAAACCCTGAAGCACGGCATCCAGAAAAAAGCCCTGACTTCTCCTGCTACAACTTCCCTGAGATCTGTTCACATCCAGGCCACTACAGCGAGGCAGACTGCCACAGGCTGTGAGCACAAGGACTCCTTGGTGGCCCTGCTAGGAAGTCACCAGCCACAAAGCACATGGAGGCAAAATCAGAGGAAGCTTTGAAAATGATGCCATGTCATTTCTGATAAGCACAGTATTTTATTTCTCATGGTAGCCTGTGTTCTTAAATTCGATTTGACTTTTGGAAAAACCAAGGCTTGGGGAACGAACAGCCTTATTAGGTATATTTTGGTGCATTTTTAAAACGAGTGACAAAAACCAGTAGAGTCACAAACACAAAACAGAAATACAGTTAGGTTTCCTGGTTAAAGGGATGCTGGGCTTATACCATTCACTTCTGTTGTCAACTAGGAAATCCAGTAACAATTCTGTCTCCTGTAGAAAACACGCTGCCAAAAAAGCTTTTTAGTGAAAAGTTCATATCAAGAGCAACATCTTTTTTTCCATTTATGTGTCTGTCTCCTATAAAAATGTCTTTCCCCTACCCTCTGAGATGAAACTCCAGTCATTGACAATTTTTTGCTCACCAAAATGAGGCACAGTGTACATCAAAGAAAGCACAGGCCGAGCCACTGCACGAGGTATTTGCGCATCAGCTTTTCTGAGGCTCCACAGCAGCAACTCCAAACAAGACAGAACCTTTGGTTCTGTGAAACCAACCCAAAACCTTCCAACTGCCCTGCACAAATCACGGGTGAGACAAGGCGAGACTGTACCATTTGACTTTGGAGCCATTCAATCAGAGCCTCTGCCGTCGAGTCCGGGACCTGGCAGCGCAGCCCCTCTCTCTCGTCTGCTTCCATCATCTCCAGCAAGCCCCGCAGGTCCTCCACCAGGTGCAGTGCCCGCAGGCTCCCCATGAAGGGGGAGGTGGGGGACTGGCAGTCAAAGATGCCATTGGAGTACTCCAGCGCCTTCGAACCTGGATGGAGCAAAACCATATGGAGTGAGGCACAGGGCAAGCAGGTAGGACAGGCTGCCACGGGATTAGAAACATCACGAGGGGTTTGCTGCTGGTGGGAATTGATCTTAACCAAATTCAGCACTGGTGCTGTACCCTGTCCCTCCCTGCACTGTGCCCCGCATCACTCTGCATCACCTTGCTGACATGTGTTTGGAGTTCCACCACCTCTGACAGCTTTAGTGGACAGGAGGTGGGCTGATCTGACAGAAGACACATGCCACAGCAGAGGCGCAGGCTTGGCTGCTGTTCCCAAGGATGAAGTAGAGGCTGAAAGCACCGTGGAGGGAACAGGTTCAGCTGGTAACGCCCTGAGTCACCTTGTAGGGGCTGCAGGACGCAAGTCAGACACTGATGGTTTCCAGAGGAAACTGTGCTCAGCACTTTTCACGTGGAAATATGTTCAGAAATATGTTATGCTGCTCCAATGCATTGGATTTTTGTTTCCTTCTTTTTTTAAGAATAAAGTTACTTATGAAGACAAGTAAAAAGACTAAATCAATCCCACAAGGAAAAAAACATTAAAGCCCAGAAGTCTGACATGGTAGCACTGACATTTGCATGTTAATAAAGAAAAAAACCCCTCTTATTTGCATAAACTCACAGTAGTTATGTTTGACCTACATTAAAAGTTGCTGTATGTTAAGTAACGAAGGAAACTACAAATTCAGGCTTAAGGTTGATTTCAGTCAACCCAGCTAATTCCAACGAGAATTTCAGCATGCTGATTTGTGACCTTAATACTCTAATGTCTCAGCACAACGAGATATGATCATGACAGAGCATCAGCTTTTGTACTGTCAACTTTTGGAAACTACAGAGCTATGCCATACATGCCATGAACCTTCATTCATCTCATCTGGCAAGAAAAAAAAACATGAGCATAATTCCCTTTGGAAAAAAAAAAAATGGAGAGAGAAAAATCACCACTTACTAGGTCTGTTCAGACACATGGGTAAATTAAGTCTGTGGTGACTTAAACATCCCAACATCACATTTTATTTTTATATTAAACCTCATCCTGCATAAACAACTCAGGCTGTTGGAAACACAGATACACTATCTGATCCAAATACCAGTATCTACTTATGGAAATTTCTAAAGTCACAGCTATATGTATTTTTAGAAATCATTATGATCCAACTGAATCCATTTTACACATGTGCCTGCTACGTGTCCTTAATATCTTTACGACAACTGCAGAGAAAAGTCATTGTTCAAGCAAAGCACACAATGCATGATTTTTTTTTTCCCCCTAAGGGAAATAATTTTAAGAGGAACTACTAAAGACTTCGTAACTGTGTTGCTACCCTGGTAGAATATTTTCTCAGTTTGGGTAGCTGTTTGCATAGGTCTGCTGGAATACGACTAAACTATTAACTTCTTGCTGCTTTGCTGCTCTGCGTTGTGTATTATTTTCTAACTCACTAAACTCAACTTAAAAAGTTGAAGTTGTATACCTTGTGATCCCTCTTCTTAGAGCACTTAAAATTTACAGGTACTCATAAAAAGAACTAATATTAAAGGCAGGTCCAAAGCAAACATTTAGACGCAGAGCATTCCAGTTCTGAAAAAAGGAAAATTCAATTCATGTTTTAACTCTTCAGAGTTGAGAGAAGGCCAGAATAGCTGGCATTAGGCAACCTTTCTCTTCCTGCCTTGCAGCAGCTCTTTGAACACACTTAACTGGCTCGAAACGTTAATCGTCTTTGGCTTTCATGGCGCTGCATGCACCAGCTGAACTGCATCACTCAGCCTTTTTGAGCAGCATTTTGACAGAGGGTGGGAAAAAAACTACAATCCATCTAGCTGTGTCTGTGTGGGAGTCTGTGCAATCCCCCCACTCCATTTTTCTGTCATCTCTAAGCCATAAGGGGAGACACCAAACACAACTACCAGCATGTTCCCTCCTTATCCTGAAACTCCACACGCCAAGTATGAAAAAGGAGGACCGAAGCAGTTAAATTAACAACCAGCCCCAAGCATTTACCTGCTATAATGCCATCCATCTGCTCCAAAGCCGCAGCGAGCATGTCACTTGCATCACTCATCATCTTCTCTTTTCTTGGGAACGACCACTGGCTACACCATAAGGAACAATAAAAAACCAGCAGTGCAAATTGGATCCAGAGCCTCAAGTCCGCAACTCGATCTGCAAAAGAGAATTTCAGACACCACCGTCACTGGACCAGTAACAAAAGTGGGACCATTTGCTGACCACCAGAAGACTGGGAGATGTTCACCACCAGGCTTGAACTGGTGCTGCGAAGAATCAAAGCACCAGTTTATCCACCAGGTCCTACTCTGGGTCAGCCCGCAGCTTGCTCTGCCTGCAGGTCTGTGCCACCAACAGGGCATCGCACGGAGAGCTTCAGAAATCCCAGATGGCACTTCAGAGAACCTTGCACAGAAGTCACAGGCCTTCTGTTGCTAACGGGAAGCAGCAGCTCAGCTATACATCCCACTAAAGATGGATCTCCACTAAGCTGGTAGCGACATGCCGTAACTCTGCATCTGATCTCACCCTAAAGCTCCTGAAAGCCAGCACTGCTCCTCGGAGGAGTATTTCCAGGTGATATCAGAAAAGCTGGCCTGCTGAGCTGCTGCCTGCGGCTGAACGAGCTGAGCTGAAACCCCACAGCAGGCTCCACAAGGAGAGTGCTGCTAGGCGTTCAGCATGTGCGCAGGTACTCGGCTGAACTGGGGCCGCACGGGCCTGAGGCGCAGCTGATCCTTCCAGCCCGAAGGCACCAAAATGGTCCAGATCACTACATCATTTAGGACAGGAGAGACTGCTTCTGCTATAAACACAATTAGGGAACAGCGCTAAACAAACACCAGGAAGGAAAACTCACTTTAACCTTTTGTATGCCCCGCCATTTGTTTTTTGTACCAGGCCACACCACCGCTGACATTTGCCCCAGCGTAAGCAATTAAGAAAGTTGTTCACAGAACCTCTGGCGTAAGGCCCAGAATAGAATCTACTAAAACCAAAACTCATCAGAAATACGTTATAAATTGTATTTTCCCTCCTACAAATCACCTTACTGGTTTGACCCAGCTGGGATGTAGCCTTACAGGAGGCTACCAGCTAGCCCCAGAACACCAGCAAACACTTCATCTTCTAGATCGAGACTTGTGTAACATGAAGTAGGTCCAAGCCCTAAGATACCTTCTGAATGACAGCATGAAGACTAATGCACTTCAGACAAATGCCTTGCTTTATTGCTATTTAAATGCCAGAGCTATAAAAGCCAAGAGAAGTTTACAAAAGCTTAAGAGAACTTTAAAAAATCAAAATAGTTGGAAGTGAAGGTGTTACAAATTTTTACAAATGTAAACGGGAGTCATGAGTGCCCACAATCTCACCAATGTGCATTAACACCTGATGGAAGGCAGCAAAGACCACGGAGCCAGGCTCTCAGTGGCACCCAGCGACAGGACAAGAGCCAACGGGAACAACCTAAAACACAAGAAATTCCACCAAAACTTTTCAGCTGCAGGCTCAAAATGTGGTAAGGGACAGAGTGCTCCCTTATCATATCACATTTGTTCACAGTGTGCCTCTTGTTTCTCACCTTCTGTTTAGGAAATACATTAACTGCGGGCAAGGAGCTGCTGATTTACACTTGCACAGTAAAGCCATAGCTCAGAGGCACAGATAAATCCCCCTCTGCACTTCATCCCAGCACAGTCACCCCTCCTGTTTCTAAAAAACCCACTCCTTGTTTTTCCTAAACAGCAGTGTGGTCCATTCTTATCAAAACCCCCACGCCAGCTGTACTGATGAGAGCCACAGGGGCAGACAGCGGTTGAGACAGCATCCAGGAGGCCTCCAGCATTTCCCTGCTGTCACCTGGCCCTACCTGTGAGGCCAGTCAGATGGCAGCGTGCACAGTGTTTCCTCCACTGTTACCCTAAAAGGAGCCATGCCACCCTAAAATGAGAAACAGCAAGAGATTCTAAGATAAAGGTTAGTGAAGCAAGACCATGAAATCATATTGCTCTCCAAATCCCTTCCACCATCCGTGGAGCATCTGTCAGCAGCCAGAATAAGCCTACAGCTGAGAAACTTCGAGAGGTGAAAGGAAATAAAAGAACAAAAAGCCCCTAACCCGAACAGCTGGAGATGACGCAATGAGATCCCATTTCCCCAGCAATTCGGTCCTAAAAGTAGTCATTGAAAACTAGCCTGAAACGGCACATCCTGCTCTGGCCACCTTCCCAGCACAGTACATCCCATCCAGCAGTCAGGAAGTAAAACTGCTGCAATAGAAAAATAATATTGGAGACATTCTTCCCCTGCAAGGGCACGGAATCGCTTTCATCCTTTTTCACCACCACCAGTACGTGGGGAGCGGATGGGCAGGGAGGAATCAAAGACCTCATACACCAACAGACTACACGACTAAACCGTATAAAACAAGAAAAGACAACAAGCTGCAGGAGGAAGAGCGTGGAAAGGGGAGGTGCAGAGGGAGTCAAAGAAATGCAATTATTAGACAGAAGTCATAAATCAGCAGCCTTTTGTGGATTATAGGAAAGGACAATACTGAAACACCAGCGGATTAATCACTGTGCCTGCTGATGGGCACTGACTTCACAGAGCTGGAGAGGAGCCCCTGCTGACCACTAAACCAACTGACATTTCCTGTTACTTTTTTGCTTTGCTTTTTATGATCCTGGTCTAATAGAAATATAACCTAGTAGAAAACTCAATTTTTTTTTTTTTTTTCTAGTGACTAAAGAAAAGCACAGAGTCAGGTAACACGAGTGAAAATCCTAAAGAAGTTCCATAAGTAAACAAGGAGCAGCTATTATTTCAAATGATGCTGAGCGGTTTAAATTCCTTTCATTCACAAAAGCAAGAAGAATCCAAAAGGAGAATCATTTTAACACAGACAGATCTATGACATGGCAGATGAACGAGAAACCCACTGCACACACAGAGACGGGGAGGCAGACACATGAAATCCAGCCCTGGCAGTGAGAGCACACCTGGGAGGAAAGCCCTGACAGTGCCCTGCCTAACAGACCATTTAAACCAGTTTTCCCTCAGTTTTCCCTTGCTTTCCAAGAAAACAGTGACTTACCTTCTCATTCCTTCAGTGCATACACACAGTCAGTGCAAGCTGGGGAGGGGGTTTGTTCAGTTGTTTTTCTACAGAAGCAGATCCCTCTTCTAGAGCTCTCAGCTGAATACCTTGCTCACACTGACAATAAGCACTGCTTCATCAAGGCTGTATTTACAATCCACCATTAAAAAAAAGAAAACATACAAGTACAGTCACCTCCTCTATCAGCTGCAACCAATCTTATCACTAGCTGGCATCTCTGCCGGATCCCTGGCTGTTAGAAAGATGATGTTATTTGGTCTTACTTGTTCAATGTCCCCTCCTCCGGTCCCGACACACCAGCCTGGTTGCTAGGGCTATGCTGTTCACTTTTCAGTAGGTGGAGATTTTTTATTTTTATTTTTGAATGACATACAAACCCTCCGGCTACAGCGCTAGTGAAGATATATTCCAAACGACTCGCAGAGGAAACAAAATGCTGCCCTGCAAATAAATCCAAGGAACGCTATAAAAACGGGGGGCTTACGAGCTCTGTGAATGGGAGCTGCAGTCAAACAGGAAAGCTGCATGAATATGGATTTCAAAATCAGATATTTAATGAAGATGGCAGACCTTAAAAAAAGAAAAGAAAATGCTTAAATGTTTTACACATGTAGGAAATCATTGCTTCCCCACTCAGGGGCTCTCTCTTTCCTAAATCAAATAATACCCTGAGGCATCTAGGGGCAACACCTTCAAGCCCAATATCCACTGCAATGATTTTTTAATTCTGGGATGGCCTCATTCTGAAGGTCCACACAGAAAACACACCAGGCTTTAAAGTGCAGAGGTTCACAGCACTGAGGAGAATCAGCTGCCTCCCAGCAGGTCCAAAGGCTGTCAGGACACACTGCGCCCCAAACGTGGCCTCTCTGGGTAAGTGCAATCTGGCCTTTCTGTCCCACTCGCCTTCCTCTCTGTGTACACGTTATGCAAATGTTCAGCATTAGGACAGAAAGCATCAGCTACAGATTATTCGTATGATATGATGCAATAAGACGGATGACTTGAGTTTCCCAGCCCTCCCAGTGCTACATAACAGTCTTTAAAACAGGAAATTTTGATACACAGAAATGGAAAATCTTGATTAGGGTTTGTTTCTGACAGCTGCAGAGAATGAAAAAAGAACCCTGTGAAGAGTAGGCTATTGCCCTAGCAGTCTGCCACAAAAATGCAATAAAAAGCCCACAAATTACAGTCATCTTTTATGGGGAGGGTGGGGGGAGAGAAACTGGTCCACAGCAGAAACAAGATCCCCAGCTTCACTTTGCTGCAAAAATTAACGTCACTGCATTCTCTGTCCTGGATCTAAGAGATGACTGTGCCAGAGGCCTGGAGCGCCTTCTGGAGCAATCCCACTTCGTAACACAAAAACAACACACCCTTAGCAACTAATTTCTACAAGGTAGGGCTCTATTTCATGAAGATGAGTGTCATTTCAGACATATAATGACATGTATTTGTGCTATTACTCGCTGTCCAGAAGAGGAATGTGAACAGAGAGGCTTATTTGCAAGATACATTTCAATAACGAGTAAAAATTGTTTCACATGAATTCAGTCTAAATCTGGCAAAATTTCTCATGGGATGTTTTGAAGATACTCAACTACAGTGCTACAAGTCAGTAGCATTTTAACACTTAGTGATGAATATATTCAGCTAATTTACACTAGGGGTCATTAACATTTCTGTTAAAAAGACTTCATTTCATATGTTTCAGGACTGGAAAATAAAATCCTTAAAAAAGAAAATGGATTATTGTTGAATACATTGCTCTGATGTTTTACAAGAAAAGAACAGTTTAAAAAGTAAAATAAGAAAATGTTGGAAATATCTTTGTGGGAATAATGTGGAGAAACATCTTAGCATGAGGCAGGGACAAGAAAGTAGGTAGGTCCCAAATTCATCCCACCGTATATTGCGAACCGTGTTATGATCTGTGCCTGGAGCAGAAATAATAACAGACAGCCGCATCCTCTGCTGCCTCAGAGGCACGAGGCAGCAAGAAGCTCCCCGGCACTGCAGATGGCCTGCTAGGAGGCTGCTGGCACGGCTGGTCTGTGACGGGCAACCCCAGGGGCCATGCGGCATGGGGACACCTCCCAGGCATCTCTTCCTGCCACACCCAGCAGCTCGGCCCCTGCGCAGCGCCCCGGCTGCCCACGGCCTTCCCGATGAAGCACAAAGCCTGTCCGCACGCCCCAGCGGGAAATGGCGGAGCGCCTGCCCCCAAAGGAGGCCGCTCTCTCTGTGACAAGAGAGCAGTCACTGCGTACACGTTGAAGCAAGAAGGACTCGTGAGAAAGAACACGTCCCCTGGCTGGACCTTCCGCGCAGAAGGAAGGTGCTTCATTTCAGGAGGACGGCTACAAGGAGCCCCACTGGCAATGCTCTCCTTTACTGGGCGGGTGCCGGAGCGCTGGCACAGGCTGCCCAGAGAGGCTGTGGGGTCTCCTCCTTAGACATCGTCAAAGGTTGCATGGACGTGGCCCTGGGCACCCTGCTCTGGGCGGCCCTGCTGGAGCTGGGGTTGGAGCAGATGGGCCAGGAGGTCCCTTCCCACCTGAGCCATGCTGCGACTCTGTGAAAGCAGAAGCCCAGTGGGGCTGTGCTCCGGCCCTCACCAACCTGCAGGCTCAGCACCAGCCAAGGCTCCTCTAGATGGCAGATAGTGGCGGTGTCCCTCTTCAAGTACAGTTTTCATCTTGTCCTAGCGGCTCAGCCTGGGAAGGCGGGAACTGCCACAATGGACGGGATGCAAGGGTGTCGGCACCCAGCACCCCACCTACGCCAGCACAAAGTACCAGCAGCCTCCAGACGAGAGGGAGGAACGCTGAAGCAGACAGGTGCCCACCACGCCAGACACTGGCCTTCTGCTAAAGGCCGGAGGCTGGGATACAGACTTCGGTGTGAGTCAAACCTTTGACTTTCAGAGGGTCTACAAGGTCTTTCTGAAATGGTCAAATGTAGCCAAGTTTTTTGCACAGTCATGCAAAAAGGATGCATTATAAATGTTATTATGAACTAAAAAAAAAAAAAAAACTAAATGTTAGCAAAGACTTATTTAAACAGATATCTGTTTATTTTTTTTTTTATAAATTTCTTCTTGAAGTTGCTAAACTCAATGACATCAAAGAAATACTGTTCTCATATCAAGCAGGACTGTAAAAAAGCAACAAATGTCCCTTTGTTTCCTAACTGTTTGTTCCCTGAATTTCATTATTTCCTATTACCCAACAATTATTATTTATTTCCTTTAACTGATACAAACTGATTGGAAGCACACTGAGGCAGAAAGCCTATCCCACAGTAGATAAGATGTGTCTTGAGATAAATAGTATCAAGCCACGGAAAAGGCTTTAATCTATTTTAGTAGCATAAAGCACAAAAGTCCCTCCAAGATATAATTGTTTATACTTGGGAAAAACTTACCTCAAACCATGCAAAAACTTTAGCACCAATCAGCCTAACCGCATATATTTTTCTGCACTTTGCCTTAAAAATTGATAAATATGTCAGAAGTGGTGCAAAAGCTAAGCCTTGACAAGATAAGCATCCTGCAGACACTTTGAGGGACTATATACACAGCAAACAGCTTATGTAAACACCCAAAGTCTCAGAGTCAAGGTTTATGGCTTAGATTCACATCCAATTACAAAACAAACTATTTAATTTGGTCTGCAGCACAGAAATCTTTCTAGGTTCCTAACTCTGCTCTAGCCTACATTCCAGCACCTCTTTTCTTGTTGTAATTGAAAGGAATCTAAAAAACACAGCATGTGACAGGTTATTGTGATGCACAGATTAGCTCTGTGCTCTCTGCATGCCACAGGAGCACCTTACCTGCAAAGCCGTGTCATGCAAAGACCTGCCTGTAAACACTGTTTAGGCTTGTTTCCACTATTTATGCACAAGCAATCCAAGGTCAAATGGAGGCTTCCAAAAAAGTACAGATATACTTCATTTTAGGCTGTTCAGGTTTTACTGGTTGACTGTTTAGTAAATCTTTTCCACCACTCGCATTAAGGCCTGAGAAATCAGTATGTGTTCTCTCACGTTTTGCTTGGGTCTGCTGATTAGAAAAACAATTGAGATATTCATTCCTCTCTCTGAGGCTGCTACTGCAAGCAAGGAAATGCCTCACATTCCCCATCAACATGTTATTGACACGCTGCGGCCACAGAGGCTACGAAACAAAAGAGGTACTGTTGATCAAGAGTCCGACAGGTAGTTCTTCAAAATACCTTAAGAACCACCAAATCCACAGGATAAGTCCATGTTTAGATCTCATTTCACAGCTCAAGCCTCCTTCTTTTAATGGGTTAAATCCAAAGACAAAATTCACAAACTTCCAAAGTTGACAGGGCTTTGGATTGTGGACCTTTAGGGCTAGGATTTGGATTTCGGGCCTTCTAGATGCACTTTCAGTGCTGTTGGTGCACAAAGCAAAAATGGAGTGCACCAATCATCAAAAGCCCAGAAAATAAATAAAATATCTTTAGGTAGACTAATATTTTCATATTCTCCAGCTACCTGTTGAAAAAAAAAAAAAAAAAACAGTTAAAAACCTCATGATGGAGCTTTGTGAAGCGCCTGTTTTCAGGCAGCACGCTGAGGAATCTGAGACCGCCTCTGGCCAACCTGTCTTAGGCAGCACGTGACCTTAACCACTATTGAAAAAGGACCTTCTACTTTGGAGATTTACTGCAATATCAGACATAGGCACTGCGTGTTTCAAAACACAGATCTGGAATTTTGAAGGAGCTCTCAGCTATGAAAAGGCCTGAGCAGTTCACATGCCAAATGTGTATCCTAAGACCTGCATGTTTGTCCACATCACTGAGAAAGAAAAGGCTCTCTGGCTTGCCAACAAAGATGTAGCTCATGAGACAGAGAAAAATCTTGGCAGCCAGCAACTTAGGACATAATTGCATTGATGCATTTTTGATGCCCAGCCAGGACAGATCTGTAGCTGACACAAACTTATCCAGACTTCTGCAGAATGACAAGGTTACTGATGGAATAAGCCTGCAACCTGCAAGAGCCAGGAAAAAAGCACCTACAGAATTTAAGGGAGGTTCAGCCTCAAGACTTGGCTGGATTTCATCAGTCAGCCTTATTATAGAAAATGGGGTTTGGGAGATCCAGTGACCTGTTCCAGATGGGACACATTAAAACCTGAAGCTCTCACAGCACGGTTGCACAGGCAGAGGAAACTAGGGAAACGGTCAGAGCATAGGTACAGAGGGAAATGCCACAGCAATGGAAAGCATCATTAATTCTGTGGGAACATAACCCACGTGAGGTAATGTGGTGGGGAGGCAGCGTGCCAAACACAGATAAGGAAGGAGGCAGAGCAGGTGAAGAACGTGAAGACACTGTAACGTTCAGTCACTGCTTCCTTGGTTTTCCTCTGTTGTTGCAAGGTAGAACTACAGGGGCTGGAAGGGACCCCTGGAGATCACCTGGTCCAGCCCCCTGCGAAGGCAGGTTCCTTACAGCAGGTTGCACAGGAAAGCATCCAGGTGGGGTTTGAGTACCTCCAGAAAAGGAGACTGCCTCTCTGGACAGCCTGTGCCAGTGCTCCAGCACCCTCACAGTAGAGAAGAAAAGACCAGGAGGAGCCTTGCTGCGCGGGGTGGACAATGCACAGCATCAGAAGCTGGAGTTTCTTATCTGAAGGTTTTAAGAAATATTTTTTTTCCTCATGTGATTAAAAGAAGCATATGAGACTTGAGTTTGGTCGCTACAGTTCATTTGCTAAGTATGAAACAAATGTTTTTTGATTGCATAGAACAATGAAAAATGCCTGTTTTATTGGGTACAGTGGTACGCTGTGCTTCGTTACTGATCTTACAGTAGGCTGCCTTTAGCCAACACAGCTATAAAGCACTAAAACAGAGAACAGGATCACTTTTAAGAGCGGCACAGGCCAGTTTACAACCCAGACACAGGCACAAAGTGCCCATGCACCTATGAACCACCTGGTTCGGGTCCCCAGAGCAACCCAAGTATTCCCAGGAACCCCACACAAGCACCTGGTACGCATGTGTGTCACTCTGTGCTGCCTGGCCAGCGGTGCCACGATCCAAGTCAGCGAGTCTGCAGCAAACCAAGGTGTGGTCAAATCACACAGCAACAGCAGGGAAACACTGTCACGTGCTGCTCTCCATCGTCACGTGTCTGTGATGTGTTTGTGCCAGTTTACAGCTCTGATTCGCCAGGCGGGTTCGCAGACTGTTGGAAAGCCTGTTCCACCACAAACCTTGCAGTATCTGATTTTGCCCCAAACCTGAGATCTTACAGAGAAGTAATTTCACTACGATCTCTGTTTTCATTAAGAAAAGGAAAAAACAAACAAACAACAACAACAAAAAAAAAAGTATTTGAACCTCATGGGTGCTGAAGGAAGCTTGCTGTCATCTGAGAATGTCCTGAGAGTCTGAATGCAGGAAGCCCCTCATTTGAAAGGCCCTGCTGTGAGGCAGGGAAGGGATGGGGGGAAGCAGGATCATCTGCTTTCTTAAGTCTGCAGCACTGAAAAACACAGCTTAGGCTGCTGAACTGTTTCCTTTCTCCTGTCCCGCTCTCAGCAGAAGATACAACCAAAATAAAGCTTCAAAAATAATACAAGTCATTTAAAACTATTTTAAATAAAATTCACTTTTATAACGTAAAGAGACCAAAAGCAACCGCACTGCTGTTTCACAGCTGTATTTGGGAAAAAGCAGCTCTTGTGAAACTTCACATTCTTCTAACTTTCCAAAGCCCCACTGCCACAGAAGATAGCAGGAATGGAGGAATACATCCAGTATTTGAAGCTCTGTCCAGCCGTGATTTACACACGTCTAGCTAGATCCTCACACACACACCCTTGAACTCTGGGAAGCGCGAGTGTCATTCCTGCAACTAAAAACATCGATACCCGAATCTGCTTGCCAAAAGGAAAAATCACCACCCTCTGCTGCAGCACATTGGGCATGTTTTTACAGGAGTGAAGTAAAAATCTCAGCTCTGAGATGTGAACTCTCCCAAAGTTCAAGACACTTACTAGCAACGTGTAATCCACCATCAAACAGGAGTGGCACAAGTTCCGCGCACACCCCATCGTCTCCCACGGACCACTGTGACCTCACCATGGCAGAGCAACCGATGCTCTCAGAAGTTTTGGGAGCTCAGCACACTGCAGCTTTATTTGGCTGTATCCAGTGATCTCTGCTGGGCATGGGGTAACAACGCTGAACAACGAGTCTCACGCTGCAGCAGCTTCATGCTTTGGTTTCTCTGTCAGACTGCGTTAACTTCCGAGTGATGGATGTTGGCAGCACAGACAGATGAATGAAGAACTGCTTCCTCGCCATGATGTAAAATCAAAACTGGTCCAGCATCGTTCTGTGGATGTTGACTGGCTACACTCAAAATATTTTGGATGAATTAATCAGTCTTAGTATTTCCATACAAATATTCCCCTGAATGCTTATTCTCAAGATAAAACTCCAAAAACCTCAAGGGATCAGATACACTTTTAATTTTACATTTCTTTGAAGTATTTTCCCTTTGTATTTCAACAACACTTCAAAAGTTTTCCTACTTGCATACAAATTAAATTAGACATCTGATGCTAAAAGGAGGAGACAATAAAAGTGTTTCGCACTTTCCCAACCTTTGGCGGGGCAGGGGGGGAAAGACTCAGTCAAGCAGAAAATTATATATTAACTGTATGCAGATTTTCACTATACCAGCTGCCCAAGAGGGATTTCTTCAGGTATCAAAGGCCAAATGGAACCACAGTACAGCCCCAGTCCCTCCTGTGGCTGAGGATCCTGGCCCCAGCGAGCAGCGCAGCTTTAACCCGCAGCAGGCAAACAGCCTTGCTGACATTAAGAGGGTGTTTGAATTCAAGGCAGCGCACAGTCCACGAAGGCCACTGGAGGGAGGAAGCTGTTTATGGGAAAAACAAAGGTCCACCCGCACTGCCCAAGCCCTCATGGAGTTTAACAGGCGGGAGCTGACCATCTTCAAGGGTTTCCTTCACAGACAAGGCGGACAACCCGGCAGCACTCCCAAAACACTGCCCCTGGACACCTTGCTCTGCAGAATGGAAAGAACGCACTTAGTCTAGGCTGGGCTTGCAAAAGACACTGGTGATGCCAAGGCCCCAGCTTTGCTGATTGTGCTGTGTAAAAAGGGAAAAGTAAATCCAACCTGGGCAAAAAAAACGTTTACCTTACATACACTGTTTTGAAGGACCGAAACACCCTGGAAATACCGTGTACTGAAATAACACCAATATTACCTAGTTTCTAACATGATGTCCAAAAAGCAAGACCACAGAAAGCTCTAAAAACTTAAATGCTACAACACAAGGACTATTCCAGCAAAAACATTTAAGGCCATCCACTGCAACTCTGCACTAAAGTTTGTAAGAGCTGTGTTCTCCTGCCATTCACTGTACAGGTGAATTGTTTTACCAAAGAAAACAGTCTCAGTTGATCTCTGAAGACAAACAGGGTGTGCAGATAAGCTGCAAGTTCATCAGTAGTCCTGCTGAATTTGGTGGAAATCCACCTGAGGAGCACTTGAATGTATGTACCTAAGTACAAGCTTACTCCCGATGGAACAGGCCTTACCTTAAAAAATTAGTGAAGAGCTTCCTTCTAATTTTCTGAGCCTAAGATTTACTGCAATACAATCTGAGTGAAAAATACAGCTGGACAGCATTTAACTTGTTGCCTTCGATACTGGTTTATAGGAATGCCAAAGTAGTGCTTCCAAAAGGAACAACACCATGCTCTACACAGCTATTCCTGCTGTTATTGGTCTTACACTGCAAATTACCTTTCTGAAGTCCCAACTTTTCCAACCCCATCTTTTACACTAAATTTTAAAGTCTCTGACAGAAGCAGAAGCTCAACTCCTTGATGTTTGAGAGGTACGAAAGGGAAAACATTCGGAAGAACTCACAATTCAATGGAAAAATACTTGGGGAAAAAAAAAAAAAAAGGCATTGTTCATAAGGCAGGTTCTTGAGAAAGCTGTGATCTCCATATTTTTCCATCAACTCTTGACAAATACTTGGAAGAGAATCCACACCTGGCCACACATTTAACAGCGAGTCCTGGCAATCATCAGTCCAGCTTATCTGAATTCTGGTTCAACATCCAATGTCAAACTAAAAGGTTTCACAGGTATTTTCGTTAAAGAAAACAGCTGGGCAGGATCAGGCACCTCACTGTGGTAACGACCAGAACTCTGGAAGTGTCCTTTTGGATTTGCTTTTTGCCCTTTGTTAAAATTTTTTGCAGCTCTAAATGGCAAGCTTCTGTTTCCTGTAAATGTCTCAAGGATCATAAATGCATTCAGGCCCCTAATAATATTTTAATGAAATATCAATTCTTGCTTCTCTACTTGACTTGCAGGCAAAAATCTGCCATTTTAAGGAGATAATCTTAAGTAGCTTTCCAAGAAATGCCAAGAGTACTGAATTGTCATTTCTGTGCCCTGGTTTGTTACGTGTTTTTTTTTTTCCCCTTGGTTTTCTATTTAAATTGCCTTTAAAAAGAAAGTGCAGTGCTATACAAGATGCAGTAGTGTGAAGTGATGTGCTGTATTTTACAGATTGTCAGATCTGAATCAGTAATGCCAGCTAATTAAAAACCTTCAAAAAAGGAGGGCTTTAACTGCCTGCATTGCATTACTGTGTCTAAAAAAAGACTTTGGGAAATAACGAACAAGACAACTACTTAAATGCCATTCCATTTTCCCAAGCCAAGGACCAGTTATCAGTGAAACAAATGCTGATACTCAGGCACACTTCTGATGCATTTGTGCCCATTCTTAATCTTCTGCAAACCTACTTAAATGCTTTTCAAGGAGGAGTTGCTTATGCTTTACGACATCTTCTCCGTTTAAGGAGAAGAAACCTTAACTTGTTCTTTGTGCACTGCGGTGCCAGGTTGGTGTACCAAGGACACTTAATGCTACAGCAGAGGGGTCCAAGCAGGAAACCCCCAGCTTAGGTGGGGATAACAATGTACACATCAACCTGGCAACACAAAGGATAGCTCTACACTGTGAAAAATACAATATTTTCCGAACTTCAGCTGCTTCAACCTTGCTGAAGGCAGGCATAACAATGAAGAAAACTGAGTGTCAAATTGAAAGAAACAGCTTAGTGAGACTGTGGTCACCCTGAAGGGCTTTCACTAAAAGTCACCCACTTGAGGTGGGAGTCTTGTTACTTTGTCTTGGCTGCTGTTTCAATGGGTTAGCCCACCTGAGCGAAGCATATGTTCATCTGCCTGTGCAACCACCCCTTAATGAGTCGTTACGGGGAGGCTGGCTCCACGGGGTCTTCTCAGCAGCAGGGAGAAAGCCAGAGGTTACTCACCCAGCATGCACACATGCCAGAACACACAGGCACTGCACGGACATCTCCGGGGTCTGCACCTTGGAGATTCTCATTCATGGACTGGGGCCCAGCCCCGTGCTTCTCTGCTTGCAAGCCTTGACAAAACCCCCAAAGCTGGTGGGGCTGCCAACCAGCAACCTGGCACTGTGCAGCGCTCCACAGAGCCGTCTGCAAACACGTACCGACAGAAACATGGCTGCGTGTGTTTCCTCGCCTACTGGAATGCAAGCAAGGCTCCACGCTTGTTCTGGGTAACACACAGGTCAGGAACAGCACCATATCTCCACGGTGCGGATCATGGCATTCTCTACATCTGTCATAATACATTGTAAATTACACACAACTGAACTCTCAATAACGCAGGCCTCAGAACCTTCTATGCACTTTGCAGCAGTGGGAATTAACAGATGTTGACAACTGATCTGATAGTAGGTACATTAAAAGAGACAGCCAAGACCATTACTACGTGTCATGCACATACATGGTTTCTTGCTGCCATAAACATCTACATTAATGGTTTCTTGTGATGTAGCAACGTCAGTGGGCTTCTCTTTCCCACCCTCCCCACAGGCAGGTACTCGGAGCAGTGCTGCCCCCACCTTCCATGACAGAGGATTACTGCTGTCTGACAACACTGAACAGGGAAACATAACCTTAGCACCAGAGCCTGGCAGCAGGACAGCCCTGTGGCACCAGGCACCCAGTCCAGGTGAGAGCTCACAGGCCCATGCAGAGCATGCGATGCCACTGCCCAGCGCACATTGCTGCTCCCACTCCTCTTCCCAGAGCTCTGCAGCACAGCACGGAGCCTGGCAGAGGTCTTGCAAATGGGAGCACAGCTGCACACCAGGTCCCTACATGAAGAACTCTTTCTTTGCACAGTGCAGGCCATAAAGAAGCCTGAGATGCAGAATATGCACATGACAGCAAGGCTGGCTACTCTGCTCATGGGATGCAAACATACTCACCTCTGGAAATGTGCAACCTGGAAGGAAAGCAGCAACTCATGTACTGAGTTGCTGAGTACTAACTCTCTGTACTGAGAAAGGTCAGATGCAGAGGGAGGAAAGGAAAAGCAGCAATAACAGAAATCCACGCCAAGATCTTAGACAGAAAGCACCAAACCCACAAAGAGGGTCCTCTGACAACTTGGAAGCTCGCAACTGCAGACCAGCTGGGCTCCACTGGTAGACTATTTTGGGGCCAAACCATGGACAATCAACAAGACAGCAAGAGATGTGGCAGAATGGCATCCTCCACGTGAAAGATTTTCATCCCATGCCGTCAGCTTGAAGCAGCTGTGAAGGCAGATATGAAGCAGCCATCAGCTCATTTTTGGCACAACACTGCGGCACTTGATGGGATGTGGAGCCTATTTTCCATCTGCACGCAGACAGGAGGTGGTGGAGTGCCCAGGTGGGCGACCCTGGCATGATCCCCAGGGATGCATTGCCACTGCCATGGTACCCCTGCCACTGCCTGGTGGACTTCAGGCAGCACGACACCCAGGGCACACCAAATCCGACTGCTCAGCGGCAAGCCAGGCAGAGCAGCCAAAACACCGAGCGCTGTCAGCACAGCTAGCACCAGCTGCCCAGTCCCAGAACAGAATTCAACTTTCAGAATATTTTGAGCAGCTCCTTATCAGCAAAGTGGCTTTACACCAGCTCAGCATTTCAGTATTTATAATCCGCTCCCCTTAAATTGGATTGGCAAGCTGGCTGAACACAGCCTGGAATGGAGACGATCCCTCCACCAGCACAGGATCTTTTCAGCAAGACCCACCCAGACTGAGATCAGCAAGTTGCATAAACCCACATTTGATAACAAGCATGCTCCTGATGCTACTGAAGCCAATGGCACTGGCTACTTGCTTAACACTGGGTGCCTGTTCAATACAGATAAGGAGCTGGACTTGAAGGTCCTTGCGGGTCCCTTCCAATTCAGGATGTTCTATGATTCCAGATCTTGCTGGCTTTGTGCAACCTGTGGGTGCTTTCAGCAACACCAGGTCCACAGTGAAATGCCAGCTCTCCTCGCCTTGGCTGACTACATTCCACCAGCCATGAGACGTGAGCTCTGCCACAAACTGAACAGGACCAAGTCCCCACAAGCATCTTTATAATTGTGGCTGCAATCCTCCTTCCCTCTCCCCTTTAAAGGGCTTTCAGAGCACAGCTACTGGGGTGTGTGTGCTGGGCTCAAGGGAAATGCCGACTCAGTTAAAAGTTAACAGACTTCACTGCTTGTGGCAAGGAGCAAAAAGCTGGCTACTCAGTCATCTACCCGCAGGGACAGCCTGCAATGCTAGAACAGAAAACACTCGGTGATATAAGTCCACCTAGCATCCTGGTGACCTCCTCCAGCCGCAGGACTGCAGGCATGGTTAAGTGAGGGCAGTGTTTCAAGCGTCTGAGCCTTTTGGGTGTTGCCCTCCTGCCACAGCAAGGATGGTTCTCCTCCCAAAACACACGTCTCGTCCTTGTCTAAGCCTGAGTTCCTACTGCTTCATATACCTCAAATCAGTGTGCACTAAACAAATTAAGAAAAAAAAAAAAGAAAGAAAAACGGTAATTCCCAACCTACTCCTTCGTTATAGTCCCCAGTACAGGTATAACAGAAGTGAGACAGAGGAGACTCAGGTCCTCACAGAAACCAAAGAGAAGAGAAAAATACAGGAACAGTTGTGCTATCCCAGTGAAACAGAGTGAATTCTCTAGCCTTACCATCATATTGAACTCTTAAGTGATTCAGCTGAACTCCATCTCCCCTCACGAGGCAAGGCTATTTGCTCTCCTGCTTTCTCACAGTAACTCAGATCTGTCTGTGTCCTATTTTTAGCATCTAAATTAAGAATATTGCTCATAACCAGATTATATGGCATTTATTCTGAAGAGTAAGGGATACTGTTTGAGCTAAAAATTCAATATAAACACCCTGTGGATGTAAGCCATGACATTTATATGCTGGATTAGTAAGTGCTAAGAGGCATTTCTGATGTAGGGCACATGACCCTCCCTTCATTTCAAAGGCAATTATTTTAATACCATGATTTCAAAGTGTGATGAGCCCTGGAAAACGCTTGCAGACAGACAGCTTCAACCAAAAAAGCTCTCAAATCCCCAAAAAACAATTTCAGGTGAATCTCAGGTTTTGAGATAAGAGAACATCTGGAGTTTATTTGTTTCAAAAAAGCACACATGCATGTGCTGGCAGGGAGATAACAGGCCGGAGACAAACGTCAATTTTATGCCGTATGGATCTGAGCCTCCCTGAAACAAATTGGAAAGGCTCAGGGACAGTCGACACACACCTCCGGCTTAGGCCACCTCTCATCTCAACCAGCAACACTCGCGTTGCACACTGGGGCCAGCACCTCCTGCCAGGGCTGACCAGCTGGCCCCAAGCGCAGGCCTGTGCCCACTGGGGCTGCACGTGAGGTGGCTTCCCATCAACATCCACTCTTACCACCCAGATCTGCCACAAGGATCATCTCCTGTCACAAAAACTCTAGCAGTTTCCCAAACTGACCCTGAATCCTGGAGATAGGTTAGCCTGGACATCCTGCTCCAAGTAAAACTCTAAGAAAGGCAGTAATAAGAAGTTGAGCTGTAACGCAGTACTTGCCCACGAGGGTGTGGAGATATGAGCAGCTGGGCAGGCAATGTGGAAGTTGTAATTTTAAGCTCTTAACAGTTAAGAAATACCCTGCGTTCACTGATGTTATTTCAGAATGGAATTTCTTGGCTATACAAGTAAAACCGGGCAGGCAGCAGTTGAGTTCACTGTGGGGAACCGCACTGGCTCAGGTACCCACCGCCTCCCGCTTCCCAGGGGCTGCGGTTTTCTCCCTCCTCCAAGCCACCTTCCGGCTCCTCTCTCCCACTGCTTCTTTCCTTCTGTTCAAGCTGAATTTCCTCTCTCCTCCCCACTCATTCCCCTCTTTGTTCCCTCTTCCCTGAGTGCCAGTGATATCTGTGATTTGTGATCAGTCCACGATAGCTGACAGCTTCTCTTTGCTGCTTGGAAACAGCTTAGAGGAAACATTAAAAACAAACAAAAAACAACAACAACAAAACAGACAAAAACCTCAGTTCTCATGCTCGGCATAACTACAGCCTTTTTGGTGAATCTGTACTAGGGGACTAGGGAGTGGAGAAGAAGTATCCGGACAGTCAGGTAGCTCCCTCCCTCTTCTAATTTCAAATACCTAACTGACACACAGGTAATAAAGTATCTCAAAAAAAAATTGGTAAGGGTTATCAGCAAGATCCAAGCAACTTGCCCTGGATGCATTCATGGAAGCACTCACCCCTTGTGGGTGCAATACCTCAACAAAATTACAAAACAGAAAATCAAGAAAAAAAAAAATCCAACTCACAAACTGAACAGCCCAAGGCAAACATGCAGCTCCCCACATGCTGAGCTGCTGACGTTTCTTCTGAGCAACTCAAATCAAAGGCTGGGGAGAGAAGCTGTCAGATTACAAAGGAAAGACATGAAGGGAACAACGCAAGCGCACGCACCACAGGTAAAGCGTGAAAGCCTGGATGCCAGCCGCTCTGCTCTTACCGCTGCAAATTCAGGTCTCAACCCAGCCTCGAGGGCTCCCCAAGCCCTGCGAGGGAAAAACATCCAGAATCAGGATAGGCCACGCTCAGTTCCTCAAAAAATATCAGCTGACAAGTCATCAGGAATTCATATCACATGAAACACTGGATGAAACGGGAGCCCTGTGAGCTTGTCGTGGCACAGGATGGCTCCGCTCCGTGCTGGAAGAAGCACGCACAAACGAGGCAGCGGGGGCACAGCCTGGATCAAGAGCTGTCACCTGCTCAGGTCACCAGCCCAGATGTCTTCAGGAGAGATGCAAGCACGTTCCACCACGTATGTGACTTCAGAAGTTCAAAACAAGACTCAAACATTCCTCCCAGCAACAGGAAAGAAAAAAAAAAACTGGCTGTGCTACCTGGCTGCTGCGGTCTGTCGTTGAAGATCTCATCTGAAGCATCAGGATACCTGTCCTACTCATCGAAAACAGCAAACAAAATATATGCTTAGAGTTAAAGTTAAGCCCCTACAAGGGCTTGGCAAAGTTTTTCATTCCCAGACAGCGCATGGCTGGAGACAGCTGCATTCCCCACTGCCTTTACTAGCAGCAGAGCATGCCTAGAAAAAAGTTGCTTGCAGTCATGCAAGGCTTTCTCCAGAAAGTTTATCAAACAAGGCATCTGAAGCCAGCCAGAAGGCAGCCAGGGAATGTCTAAGAACCTGGAGAGAAGCAGCCAAGAAACGTTCCAAAGATGAAGAAATTCTTCACGCGATTTGCACTCCTCTGCACCAAGCCACTTCTCAATGAGGAGATTATCTGTCCCCCCCAGGGAGGCTAAACTGCTCTAAGGCTGCCCAGTGCTCCAAAGCACCTTCTCTAGGTTTTGTTAAAAAAAAAAAAAAATCTTAAAAAAAAAAAAAAAAAAAGAGTTTTAACTGAATTAAAAGCAGGAGTCATCGATATTGCTGCAGTGACTCGCGGGTCTGCTCTGTAACACCCCAGACACCATCCCGAGCCAACAAAAGCAGGGGAGAACAAAATCCTGCAGTGGCACGTGGCGGGCGACACAAGGAGGACTATTTTCTGCACATGCTGTGCAAGAACACAGTCCCTATTTAGGATGCCTCACTTTTCCCATCTCACCCTCAGCTGGCTCAGAAGAGGAAAAAAATACTTCCAAATATTACAAAAAAGTTTTCCAGTGCTCCTGGTTTGAGGAAGACGTGAGGGAAGGCACAGAGATCGCCCAGCAGACCCCTTCCCTCCCCCAAGAGCCCTGGCAGTTCACAGGCTGCTCCAGACAACTCCTCGCATACTCCAGCCACAGGCTGAGAAGTGACAACCACATCAGTCGGTCAGACCATGTATTTAAAAAACAAACACAAGGGCTTCATTTAACTGATAGTTAACAAGGCTAGGCAAAATCACTAAAGATAAACATCTCCCCTTTTCCTTTTGTTGTTGATGGGAAGCAGACTTTTTTCCTACTTTTTTTTTTTTCTTAGTTTAAACAAGAAAGGTGTGGTGCTGCTCTAGTGCAAGCCAGGAAGCCACGAACTCAGGTTGGTTTTGCATCTCCTCTCATGGCCTAAGGCCACTGGACTTCTTTCCCCTCTGTAAAATGGGGCCAATAATAAACTACCACACAATGTTACAGAAACTGTTTAATCCATAGCTGTACAGTTCTTTGAAGACACAGAGTGCCAAGTATTATTACAAGATGATGCAATGATATATTTTCTCCCTCAAGCTACTTAAGGAAAGAAAAAAGCCATGTAAACAGCCAGTTCTAGTCCTAATGAGATGCAATACTCAGAAAGTGGGACATCTTAAAACAGATTGGACAATCTTCTTCCAGCTCAGAAAGATTATTCTCAGCACATAAACCTCGCAGGATTATGAATTCACAAAATGAAACTTATCAGTTGACCAGGTTTCTGCAGACAAAATAAGCTTGCCTAAACAAACAGGGAAAATATTCATTCTCAGTCTTGGAGAAATCAAAAAGAGTTTCCCTGAGAAGCAAAGGAAGAAATGAAATTAGATCTGAAAGCTTTGTGGGGGATGCATTTATATTTTCTGAATATAAAGCAACTGTCAGGACTGGGAAAGTCAAGTGAGTAAAAAGGACCGGGCGGGGGGAGAAAAGCTTTGTGCAACAGAGAGGTCACATGCCAGATAAACAGGGCAGTATGCTAACTGTTTACGGATAAACACAACTCCCTCCCTCCCTGTGCAGCTATTTGTGTGTATTAGAGAGCTGCCAGCAGCACTGTGAGCATAACGTGAAGTTACGTTATCGTTACCCAAACCACATCGCATAAAATGTCAGAGCAAAAGCACAAGGGCGGGCATACTGCTTTCCGCAAGCAGCAATATTCCCTCTTGGAAGAAAGGGATGGAAAAAACCCAAACATAAAAACCCTGCCCGCCTCCCCTCCCCGCCACCACATGCCAGGGTGACACACTCCTTCCCTGCTCCCTCCGGCCCCAGGTTCGCATCTCATGTGGAGGGCTTAAAGGGCGGGGATGTCACTCATGCAAGAGTCATGTTAACCCAAAAACAAATGAACGGACCCATGGGCTTAGCCCTTCTCGGACCCAGGAGTGAGTCACATCTAAACAGACCTTTCTTCGCTGGCATCCCCATGTCATTTAATGCCCTGGCACTGCTTGGGCAGCTCTCTGGGGTTGGCCCCCCGCAAGCACGTGGCAGGCCCATAGGCTCCAGGGAAACACTCAGTACTGTTTGGAGCGTATCTGAGTTCAGCACAACTATCAAAAGCCCAAAAGAAGCTGCGAGGGGCTGGCCCTAAGAACTAATAAATGCAACGATGAGATGTACGCAAGTAGCCTTGTACTTCTCCTCCCACATTCAACATGATGTTGGACAAACATACCCAAAAAACCCTAATCTTTGCCTTTTTCACACAGGCCGGACTGGACACGTGCTATTGCAGTGACACATGGGCACACCGTCTCAGCTTCAGACACATGGACAATCTCCCGCCACTGACAGCAGACCTCCACTCAAACCAGCCCCAGGAACTGGTGGAGCAAGGAGAAGAGGTACCCTAAATCCTGCAGCAGCTGCAGTAAACATTCCGTCCAGCTACATGAGAACAGAGAGGTTTCTATGTCTTCATGGCACCACACTTTTCTAGATTGTTTATGCACGCTGCTGTAACTGAGGGCTACAGACAGTGTCAGTACCACGTTCAACACGAATGTACACTTGGAAATACTAGGACAGGAGTCTGAGGAGTACTGACCGCCCACGGGTGCAGTGGGGGATGGATACAGGCACACACTTCTTCCTGCAGCAGGGAAGATAAAGGAGATTTAGGACCCACTGCTTCTGGCTGCTCCTGGGGAACAGAAGCCGGCACAGCATCTGGAAAGCGAGGATTCAGAGATTTCCAACAGAGGCAAGAGGTTTGCACAGTGATGCCAGCAGCCTGAACGTCCCCAAACACGCATCCAGCAGAAGGTGGAGGCCAGCCAACGTCAGACTTTTAACAATGTTTTTACAGCCACGACAATTCCAGCTGGAGTGCCTGGCCAGCTGGAGCGTGATCCCAGCAAGTCTGATACGCAGCAATAAAAAGAAAGGGGACCAGGATGGAAGGACAACAGGTGATAACTGCTTCTGGAGCCAGCAGGCCGCTGATTTAAAGCCTGGGGAATAAAAGCGTTAGGTGCTGGATTTTAGGGTTCCTGACAAACAAGGAGCAACACCGACTTCTTTTCAGTTCCCGTGTGAGGACCCAGGCAGTCTGTGGATCCCAGAGACAGTTCACACACAGTGCCTTAGTGCAGGAAGGGTCGGAAATCCCAGAAGAGGCACTCCAAAGGCTGTAGCAGTGGGAAGGACAGGAAGAGAAGGGAAATAACATCCCAGATGAGACACCAACCCCATGTACTGCAGTCCTAGGGATGCAGGATGGCACTGAGGAGAAGCAATGCCCAAAGCCAGCTTTGGCCTAGTGGTAACACCAGCAGTGGCAGGCAGCAGAGGGGGCACTTGCTGCTCTCTCCAAAGTGCAACGCCTCAGCTGGCAAACCTCTGGGCACATGGCGAGCACCTCCTTCGGTTGCAGGCTGCTCAACACAGCAAGGCCCCTGCCAGCTGCTTCAGCTGGCACATCAGGGTAGGCAGGTGAATGGGAGGTGGTGGAGCCCTCCAGCCACGAAAAGCACAGACAAAAAGGCAACAGGTTGCAGCCTTATGATGCAGTTACAGTGTGAAGATAGCAGCTGAGAAGCTCAGAGGAGCTGTGGGGCAGAAGCCAACGTAGGTATGGTGTGGGGCGAGTGCATCCCAGCCACGGCGTGCATAGCTGAAGTGCAGGTGCAGCCACTCAACCCAGCTCTCTAAGTGAAAAGCCAGCTGGAATTTGGGAGCCTCAAGTCCTTCACATGCCAGATCGTACTGTAACATCCAAAACAAAGCAGATAGGAGATAACCATCCTCAAAACAAGACTGCCAGCTCTGACATGCACTACACCACTTGGATCAAATCAGTCTAGACTGAATGCAAAATGCCACACCTTGAAGTCTACTAAACTGGGCCATTTCCAAGGGCTAATGCAATAGATATTCTGTTCTGTCAAACTGTTTTCACATAAACTTGCCCCAGTGATCTGAAAGCCCTGGGCAGTTTCTCTGCCCGTTGCCATAGACCTGCCGAGTCAGATTAACTGCAGACAGACAGTGCTGCCGCATCACGCAGGCACGGCAAGTGCAGCGGGTCCTGCAGTGAAGCATGGGTACTGCTTGTTGAGCCCGCAGTGTGCAACGAGAACAGCTCCACTGGTCATTTCAGTTTTATTTCTTGAAGAACCAAAATATACTTCACTACCCTGCCTCAGACCGTATGTTAGCTCCAAAGCCACTGCCATTAAAACATGAAAAGCCTCCCTGAACCTAACCAGTGGTTCAGACTGCATAAGTGATGGCTATCTTTTAAAAGACATCAAATAAACGGATTTTTACGCAAGCAGACACAGCATGACATTCATCTGCAACTCCTGCTAGAAGCCGTAATGCAGCATAATTTTAACAACATTTGAGGTAAAAGCCTAAAGGAGCTGTTGTGCAAGGTATCAAGCAAAAACCAGCAGATATAGAGGTATTAGAGACATCAACGGTAAGCTGCTGGCTTAGGTTACTCACCCAGGGGAGCAGACTTAATGCTGATCTCCACCGTTACTCTTGAGCCAATACCACTGATCCATATAAGCTTCTGACACTGAAAAGAGAGAAATAAAGAATTTAATTAATCACTACAAAGTCTGGGGAGACTTAACAGTGATATCTTAGGAAAGTTTATGGTGAAGTGACATGGGATACAGGAAGCACAGTGGATGACGTACATAACAGCATTAAAAAAAAAAAAAACAGAACCAAGAGATTAAAGGATGACAACTGATGTACGAATGGGAAATGAGCTTGTTTATTCCTAATAACTCCCAGCAACATCCTCTCTCAGTACTTCCACATGAAATGGTTGGCCTGTGCCTTCCTCCACCTCCCACCTGCACAGCACAGAGCGAGGAAGGGGATGACACCTTGCCATGACGTCCTTGTCACTACTGCGACCTCCAAAAATCCTAGCCATGCACCCCATGGAGCTGAACATCTAGAGATCCAAGTGTGAAGAGAAGCCAGTGGAAGGCAGCGCAGCACAGGGCACTGAAACAACCCTACAGCTCATTCCCACCATTGCAGAGCATACTCCCGTCTAAAGATTTCCATCAAAATAAAAGCTACTTGGCATGGGAAGCTTGGCAGAATTGTTCTGGGAGAACGTTCTGCATAAACTTTAAATCTGAAATGCAGAGGGAAGTTTGGGGAGCAGAACTCCTGGCTGATAACAAAGAAATTCCAAACCTAGGCAATTACACGAGCTCCCAGGAAGAGATACAAATCTAACTCAGACACGAGCGCTCAGTTGAAATACAGCTGGCAGAAGGGCTGAAACGACCAGGAGCGCTGCTGGAAAGGTACCGAGCATTGCTCCGCAGGAAGGTCAGTGACCTTCTAGCTCTGAGCCCGGTGCACCCACTGGGACACTGCCCGGGCGTGCTGAGATACTGCTCACGGAACAAAAACCATGCCAAGAGCAAGAACGGATACTGCCAAGCTGAGGGAAGCTCAGACAAGCAAGCAGCACGATCAGAATGCAAACACTCGACTCAAAAATATTAAGAGCTAAAGAGAAACACCATCTAGTTGACTTGGGGCAACAAAGACAGACTGCAAATATCCAGAAGGTGTGAACTAAACCAGAAAGAATTCAGCCCACTTGTGACACATGGAGATGGGGCACACACACAAAAAAGATGCAATCTCAGGTCTAAATACTAAAAACATAGAATAGACCGTCTCAGGGCATACAAATGGCTGGGTGCTCATTGCTCCTCAGAGCAGATTTTTAAACTAGATTGGACAAAAACACCAGGAAAAAAATTTACATAGAATATGAAGGACAGGGACATGCAAGTCTCTGCTAGCAGCCTCTGTCACAGGACCAAGGCTTCAGGCTATTGCAACAGAATAATTATGTCCTGTGCAACACAGGAAAAAAACATCTGTCAGACTGAAAAAGAGACAAAACGTGGTAGGCAGGGAAAGAAAAATATTTGAGGTTTCTATAAAAGGTACTGCAGAATGTCATGTACAAACCTACAAAGCTAGGGAAAAAAGTCAGCTAACAGTGTTATTACAGGTTTGCTTAACGTAATACCATGGGCTGAACCTAAAAACCCGTAATTAGGCAGAGCTTCTCCTCTTCACTCCAGACATTCAGCTCCAGCTAAGCCATGCGAGGCTCACAGAAGGACAGGACCTCTGGGATTCCCGGGCTGTGAGGACCCAAAAGCAGCACTCGGGCAGAGGGGAAAGACCCTGTCTCCTCCATCAGAGAAGGGCTTTGCCGTGTTGGGGTGTCCCAGCCACCCCTCAGCACCAAGCTCCCTCACGGTCCTGCCAGGTCTCCCTCCCCTGAATTTTGGGCTGATCTGCTCTTCTCAGCCTACAGCGCTCACCCCGAGGCTTCAGCAGCTCCTCCTGAGCCTCCTGACCATGACTTTTTTGGTAAATCAAAGATGTTCTTTGTTCCTGTGGTTTGTCAGAAGGTTTTAGTCATTTCCTCCTCAGCAGAGTCAGAGTGACACAACCCCAGCCCACACCTCTAGCAAGTAGCGTGGTCACTGGCTCCCTAGTGAGAAAGTGAAAACCTTGTACGTGTTTCTCAAACGTGAACTGAGCCCCTTATAAACTACGTGGGGAGCTGTTTCCAGAAGGATTCATTTGGTTTCAAAGTCTACAGGAAAGTGGTCTATACAATCTTTTTTTTTTTTTTTTTTTTTTTTTTTTCCTTAATTCTGCAGCCCTGATTCAAATCTCAGCTCTCACAGGCAGAGTTCAATGTAAGTTCAGTTTCAGCATCAAAAAACAGCCTCCCAGAAAACCATGTTCGTAATCGAGAGCCTATTTTTAGGAATGACCATTTAGTAACTGCAGGACTGGGCAAAACAGGTGGAAGAGAAGTTCATCAGACTTTTCTTAGAGACCAGTGCAAAACAGAGTTGCCCTGGAGGAACCTTTCCAATATCACCAGGAGATGACGAGACAAATGTAAACAAAGGCAAAGCAAAAGAGAGGTGCAAGGTGTGAATTTTTTTGTCCTTTTCAGACCGACTGTAATCTCTTAACTAGGAAGCAAACACAAATCCTAATCCCACAGCCTTGCATGTTCAGCAGTAAGATTTCACCTTGCCAATCAAAGGTTTTCTGCAATAGCTGCGCTTTCTTTTTTCAAATTGAAGAAACAAAGTTGCATGCAATTACCTGCTGTATGGATTTAAAAGGGACACAACCCCATGCCTAAATACATGCGATGTTCACCTGGTGCACTGTGTTTAGGGCCACAGAAAAACAGTAGCACTCTGTCTTTTCTTTGTACCCACTAGGAGCTTTGCTTCAGGAACATTTTTGGAAGAATGCAATCAAGTGTACTGCAAGGAAATAATCTGATTTACTTATTCTCTTTACTAGACAAAAATAAAGACCAGTTTTGCCTAAACAGCTCTGTTCAAGAAAAGAAGGGCTTTGAGTTACAAGATCTGAGAGCCTCTCCTTTCTACCAACAAGGCCTGTGTCACATGGGACCCAAGCAATCACAGCGCAATTCAAATTACACTTCCATCCCACACATTTGCTTCATGTCTGCGTGTTTGTGTATAAATTAAAAAGCTACCATGACATTCTTCCTGCATTTTAAAGGAAGCCGGGTGACATCTTCCACAGGCAACAGAACTCAAAGCAGTTTGCATTTCAGTATCTCCCACCACCCCCTCACGCCCCAAAGAGCTTCATGAGCTGAGCTTCCCACACACATGCATGAACTGAGTGCAGGGGCCAGCCTTGCTCAAGACAACAAGGTTTTGTGCTCGCTGGCTGCTTGCACCACTTGAGGATGTGGTCAGCACGATGCAGCGGGTTATGGCCAGGGTTTTTTTGGCACCAGGAAATCAGACAGAAGTAGGGGACGTGGGCAGGACGGATGCGGCTGCGGAGGGCAGCACCAGCCAACTGGCAAAGCTCAGCCTGCAGCAGGAGACAGCGGTGGCCGAAGCTTCACAGACAGGGAGTATTTCTTGAAATCCATCAGGGATATTCAGACAAGCCTTTCTGCCCTGAGACAGGAGAGGGCACTGCCTGTAACACACAGCACTCGCACTTGAAGCAGCACAGTTGCTTCTCCAGAAAACATCTGACAACAACCAGTGCCTCCCCACCTGTAAGCAGCTCTGCACACATCCCGACCTCTTAGCACCTTCAGAGCGGGGTTGTGAAAGTTTCTGCTTTCTCTAAGTGGCATTGCTTGGATCTCTCTGGAGAGCCAGCCCTCCCTGCAGTAGGCCTGCCAGGAGAAGAGGTGCCAAGAAGCAGCCTCTTTGGCCCATCCCATGGCTTCCACACACACCTCTGGGCAACAAAGCTTGATCAAGTGCTCCGCTTCCTCCGCCTCCAAAGAGAGCCGGACCATCCAGCCATGGCCGGGGCGTCTTCCCAAAAGCCCAGGGGCACTGGCAGCAGCTTGGCCAAGCTGCGGCTCCACGCGGGCTCACAAAGCGGCCAGCAGCTCCTGCACAGACACAGCTCCTTCATGTCCAAACCTGCACGAGGGCTTCAGCAATCTGATTCTTCGGCTTCCGACAGATCTGAACACATCACAGGTCACTTTCAGTCTTTCCTATGGTAGTACCTAGTCTACAATGGGCATAAAGCTTGCACTGAGAAGATTTTCTCCTGAGAAGCACGTTTGGTCCTTGTGAACTCTGCCTTTAATCTGTGTCAACAGACCGTCTTTCCCTTTTTCTGTTTTTTCCTCTTTAAAGAATGAATTAATAGCTACTATGCATAACCTGACTCAAAACAGAGGGCCAAAAGGAGGCCACACCTTCTGACACACACAAAAAAAACCCACAACATCCACATTAACAAACCAACCTGATTTTGGCTATTTCTGCATCCACAGCTGGATCCTGAAGCCGTGCTTGTCTGGTATGCAAGAGCCAGCCTTGAGGTGAAAAACAAAGTTTCAACCCAAAACTGGGGGGTTTGGCACACACAGAAAACCAAAACAAAAACTAAGGGACCTGAGCAAACTGACCACGTCGTTAACCCCAGCAACCCAAGCAGCTGGAACCTGATGCAACAACATTTTCTACCACCAAATGGTGAATCTGAACAGATGTCACTGACTCAACATACCATCACCGGAGGATACAGATAACACAGCCAGTTGCCACAGCGAATAAACGCTTTCTAGGATCATTCTAAACCATATTTATTGTCTTCTGAGTCAGAGAAGAATATCAGATAGATCATTTAATAAAGGACTTGCAGGAAACAGTAGGAATAATAAAATTCCAGCTGCAGAAGGTTTAAACAACATCTTTCAAAGAACAAACTTATCAGAATTTAAGTGGAACTAGACATGATCTAGGCAAGGAAGAATTTTAGGACAATGACTAATTTCATATTAATCACTGACTGAGTCAATCTGCAAACGGGAGCCCCACGCCATGCAGTTTCTGTCAGCTAGCTCACGGCTGGAATTCTGCAAGCAAAAGCAAGGCTGCGGCCTGTGAAAATAGATGCCCACTGATGGGAGACGCGGAAATAACTGGAAAACACAGGAGATTGTTTTATGAACTTAATTGAAGATCATGCCCACAGCGCCTGCCTTATGGAAGTGGTGTGGTAAGTCTGTGCAATCATATACTAGAGAATTCCACCTCCTGAACGACGTTTTCCACAGCTTGAGTCTGATACCACCAAAATTGCAGGATTCTGCCTCCCTCTCAGTTCTGTCAAGTTTGCTGACACAAAGATGACCAAATCCATCGATCTTGTTATCCACAGGGCAAGCCGGAGCACGCTGGGCAGGCCCCGATCTCCAGATCCCTGCCCTCGAGGCGATGCCCTGGTGCGTTTCCATACGCACTGCGATAACTCTGAAAATGCCATTTCTGCTAATCACATTGTTCCACACAGTTTTAAAGCACTTGATTTCAGAATAAACTCCTCACCACATATTTTTTGCCTGGATTCTACAGGAAATTACATTTATGTGGCAGTGTTGTCTGTCAGTCCTCACTCTATTAAATTTTCAACTCACCAGTGAAGTTTGACCACCTTTGGCAGAAGAGAAGGAGATTTGACTAGATGCCACATTCCCACACACCCGGGAGACATCGGTACACAGGTAGGTAGAGGAGAGCCATGCAAACCTGCCTCACACGGGCCTAAAAATCTGCTGAGGAGCACGGTAGTGCCTGGCTTTGCTAGGCCCGGCGGCCTGCCCACCAGCACAAGGACATGGGCAGGCCCCGCACCCAGCGCACGTACTGGCTGCTGCAAGACCACCACGAGAAACATTGGAGAACAAGTTTTTGTCAGCCTGGGCACGTCCCACCAGCCCTGGCAAACCAGGCTGGCCCCAGCCCATCTCTGTGCCTAGAAGCTAGCAGATGGACAGCCAGAGGCTTTATTTGCGTTAATTCCTGCAAACAAATGCTTCTGCACCGTGAGAACAGAATGCTCGTACCGCCTCCTCACTCCCTCACAAGACCTCCTGGTCTAGGTTGTTTTTATTCAAGAATCCTTTCCATAACCAAACTATTGGAGCACTTCATGGAGTAAGCAAGGGTGCTGCTACCAGCATTGAATACTCTCCCGCTGACAATTACAGTGCACTAGCCTCTGAGGAAAAACTCCACCAGCTGTTGGTCTCCCTCCTTCCTTGGAGAGGTCATCAAGAGGATGGGGCCAGGCTCTGTTCAGTGGTGCCCAGCACCTGGACAAGGGGCAACAGGCACAAACTGGAACACAAAAGTTCCATATGAACGTGAGAAAGAACATCTTCACAGCGTGACAGAGCACTGGCACAGGCTGCCCAGAGAGGCTGTGGAGCCTCCTTCTCCGGAGATATTCAGAACCCATCTGGACGCTTTCCTGCGCAACCTGCTGTAGGAAACCTGCTTCAGCAGGAGGTTGGACCAGATGATCTCCAAGAGTCCCTTCCAGCCCCTGTGATCCTGTAATCCTACCTTGCAACAACAGAGCAACTGTTTCTCTCTCAGGGAAAATACCAAGGAAGCAGTGACTGTAACAGCCAGGGACAAAACTACCAAGGAAGCAGTGCCTTTATTGACCAGGCAGGGGAAAATACGAGTTCCACCATTTAATCTTCACGGCTGAAAGAAAAGCAGCCTATGATTAGATCAGAAAGAATAAGAACATATTTTCAGGAGGAGATTTTTAAAACTCATGTGATCACACCCAAGAAACAGATGGTTGTACATTCCTTTTTGAACAAGCACACATCTTCAAGAGACAGAAAAGATGCAGACAGAGCAAAAGACTTGGGGGATAAGCAACGAGATACACAGCTCTTCTCCCCTTTACACTATCACGTCAGAGAGACCACAAGGTTTATGGCATCAAGCTAAGAAACAGTGGCGCTGGGAACAGGACAGAACTCGAACGTAGAAGCAGAGATATCCAACAAACATGATGAGCCCTAAATCACAATCAGCCACAGCAGATAAATGCATCACAGCAGAGCCTGAAGCAGAGCCAGGTGGGGACACCTGACCCCAGAAGGCAGCTACTTTCACCCATGAGCCTTCCACTGAGCTCGGCCCTATTAACTGTCCCACTCCAGCCACACTGTTTTCACACTGAGTAAATAAATGTTTCATGTTTAGTTTGTTGGTTGGTTTTGTGGAGGCGAGGTTTTTGTTTTGTTTTGTAAAGGAAAGGGGCAAACTCTGCTTAGAAGCCAAAAGGAAAGTTCCATGTCAGAGAACCACTCACAAGATCCTAGGGGCAAACAAGTGCACCATTAAGTACGTGTTGTGCTGCATCTCCATTTAGAAATCACCTAATAACCACCATTCCCATGGGGAACAGCTAATATTAGAAGCCACACACATCCCACATAAGGATGTCTCTGTTAAACATCCTGTTATAAGGATGTTCTTAGAATGGGGCAGTTTAGCGAAGCAGATTTTTAACTCCTGTGCAGAATTTTGGCCATAGCAAAAAAACCCTTCAATGTCACTGAATCTGGTTATTTTCCACCATGTAAAGAGTGGAAAGGACCATCTTCAGGAGGGTATCTGGGGAGGTGGTGGTACACAGGGAGCCCCTATCCCCTACCCAGAAGGACTGGATGAACCCAAAACCCTTCCCTGAAGACTGCAGTCCATTCCCTCCAGCCACAGCGAGGGGGCATGTGTTGGGCTCCATGTCCCATGGAGGAGGTGGGGGAAGCAATGCAGAGGGGAGATACACACTTGGTGTCTTCTGAGAAAGTCACCACCACACCTCATCTTCTGCACTCCAACCCACCACTCTCACCACAGGACGGGCCACTTCCTCTCCTTCACTCCGCAGACATTATCAGAGACTGCTTCAATGGTTCTGTCAGTCATCATCTTTCAAAGAAGAGAAAAGGCTTTCAGGTTTCTGACTGTTCCTTTTTTCCTGAAATACCCTCTAAGGATCCTATGAATTTGTAGGGGGAAAAAATAGCCTCGCATACCTAAACTGATAGCAAAATGCAGCCACTTTATCTAAAGGACAACTCATATTTGCAAAAATGTTGATTTTTATGCGTTACTATACAAAGGAATTCAGAAGAGCACTGATAAATGGTCCTGAATTTATATCCCAGTACTTTCTGGTGGCTGCCTCAAGTGCTTGAGCAGGAGCGCTGTCCCAAAAGAGGAATGGTCATTTTCCATTGATTTCCACAAAAACCCCTCAGTACAGAGCTCCAGCACAACGTTCCTCTCCCATTCACGTGCTGTTTACCACCTTGTGCACAGTATACGGAGTTAACAGGTCTGATATTGAACCGCCAGCACCCTGGGGTCCTGGCACAGGGAAAACATTTTCCTGTGACAACCGCCAGCACAAGAGCAGCCTCATTGCAAAGCCTGGGAGAAAGAAAGACGTACTTTTGCTTCTGCGGAGCCTGTCAAGGCAGCCCCGTAGGCAGAGCACATCCTTAACCCCAGTGAGGAGGAGGTCAAGCAGACATCAAACGCGCAGAGCACCAACTGTAAGACAGGGAGCAAGTCCAGACAAGCATCAGACAGAACAATATATGATATGGGGCAGTGCTCTGCAGAGGAAAATCTAGCTGGAACCAAAGGAGCATGAGAACTCAAGCACAGAGAAGGGACAAACAGGTTGGGAAGAGTTTGCACGAGCCGTACGAGCAGTGCTGAGCAGCCTGCTGCAGTGAGAAGCCAGCTAGCTCTCTTCTGCGGAGAAATGCAACACAAGCAGAGCTGCCGACACGCAGCATCACCTTTTCCTAATCCATTTCACCCCCCTTCATGTAAGATGGGGCTTGCGGGCTGCAAGATCACCTGCTGCAAGATGAAGGTAGCCAGGCAGCTCACTGCAGCTCCTACCAGGATCATTACAGCACCAGACAGCTCACCGCAGACCCTACAATGCACTTCCCCCTCCTGCCTGGATCTCTGACTCTTACCCGTGAGGGCAGTTAGTACAATCTTCATAAAGAATTCCTTGTGTAGTCTGATTTGCCAAAAAGTGATCACTCTCCCCTTCCTCTGGTAATACAGATGAGACAAAACCATAATGTTATTTATTTGCTGTTTATTCCATGGCCTTCCTTTCCCAAAATTTCTTTCAGATGTTCTTCATGAAGCCAGATACATTGGGTTGCTAGAAAAGATCATCTCACAGAAACACGATGTTTTGAGACATTCTATGTGGAAAAGATGAGTAATTAGGAGGCTTTACATCGCTACATTTGTTTGGCATTTCTTGCCAAAAGAAATCCATGAACTTCCTTCCTTTAAAAAAAAAAAAAAAAATGAAGGATCCAACTCTCGATTCAGAGCAGGGTAAATGGAGTTCACTGGTGCTCAGCAAGTCACAGCCATGGAACATCAGCCCAAGGCAGCAGAGCGCAGCAGAGACCCTGCAGACCCCTACACAGGCAGCAGAAGCTCAACACGGACCTCGTTCAGCCCCAGCACCTCGCCTGTGGAGCTGCTCTCTGGCAGTCATGCCACAGGCTTTTGGCTTCAGGTTCAGGACTCTGCTGTCAGCTCATTCAGGGGACCCAGGAGCATCTCTTCACCCCGCTGCTGCAGCCTTTCCCCTCCGTGAAAGCAAGGAAATACAACCTATGTAAAGAACTGCTTCTCTGCGCTAAGACTACGGTCCTGTGCGTGCAACCCACGTTTCAACGGCCAGTCTTGTTGCAGTTTTTTCAGCTTTTTATTGGACACCACATGTTCCAGATACTAAAAAGGTCACTACAGAAATAATCACTGTCCTACAGTGGCTACCACTCCCTAGCTGGGAGTCTAAAATAGGGATACAGATTGGTATCCAGCCTTCCCTGTAAAGTGTTTATGAAGGACTAGCTTGCTCACAGCTGAGTCCTTGTCCTTGCCGGGCCCTCGGAAGCTGTCACACCAAGGAAGGGAAAGCCCATTGCTGGCTTTCAGCGTCTTCATCACACACAAACCTGTTTGTTTTACCCGCTTAAAACACCCCAAGCAATGGAACAGGCTGTAGTTCCAAACTGCCACCAGCAGAAAACAGTGCTATTCAAGACAAAAGGAGAAGATTATTGTGGTTTAAGAGCAGAACAATTCAGACAGACAGCATTTGCAGAGTCCCGCTACATACCTCTGCGCTCCCCAGTTTCCAAACAGCCTTTCCACGCCGCAGTGAGTTTTGTGTTATTACTAGCCAGGCACAGGGAAACCTAACAGATTTGCTGCAGGTTGAGGATTGCATCCGGGATTTCCAACATGGCAACAATATCATTTAAAGAGCTGAAATGGGGCAAGACCTCATTTGAGGTCTAAATACGGTGCTGCAAAGTCAAGAAAGTGGGAGAGATGAGACAAGATTAGCTTGGTCTCCTAACCCAGGCTAACACCGAGCAATTTCTCTGCCTAAACATAAAGGAGCTGGTTTTGACTCAAAGGGCATTTTTCACAGGGTTGTGCCACTGACTTCATGGAGCACTGCCTGAATACCCATTTGCTCAAGCAAATGTTGAACTAGTCCCAGAATTTCGGTGCTAATACTTGTATATCATCAAATCACACAGGGAAGGCAACTGGGTAGGTCTAACCAATTTCAAATGTCTCTTTAGGTCCTTTCATGTCAGTCAGCGATTCCTTATAGTAAGAGCTGTGAAGTTTGAACCCTGAGGGAGCATGATCCAGACGTACAGGTACCCACTGACTCAGGAGCCAGAGCCATTTGCTCTCCCCCAGGCAGTCGTAAATCAGTCCCAAAACAGTCTGAAGTGGCAGTGGATGGGGGTTGGTGGGACGGCCAGAGGAGGAGAGGGGTTGCATGACCACTCCGGAGCCTCCCCGAGGTCCAGGCTGGGCTCCACCTTCACTTCTGATCCCACCAGCCCAGAGGGGAGGAAGTGAGCCAAGAGCAGGCCGTGCTCCAGATGTGTGCAGCTGGCACACGGCTGCTGGCTCCCATGGGGTAGAACTGCTCAGAGCCATATGCAGGAGCAGGCAGCTCTGTCACAACCCTTTGCCAGCTGCCCTTCTTCTTTGCTTGGCCTAAGTGTGATGGGGACGATCGACGGTGAGTGGCTGTATAAATGCAAGCTTAGAGCTGCATGCAGGGTTACGGCTGTAGTCGCTGGGGACTGATCCTGGCCAAGCACGGGGCCTTCTGGAAAGCAGAGCGAGGAAAACTACAAATAAAAGGCCTCAAGCCTGTACAGTTTCTCTCCCTGGTCCTCCCAGTAGCCATTCATTACATCACTCTTTTCCTAACTAAGAAAGGTCAAACTATAATTTTCTTTATTTTAGATTTATAGTTTCCCTCCAACGAAAGGTATTTTTAAGCCAGGAAAAAGCCAAAGGAGATTTACTGGTCCTACAGACACAGCACTAAACTCTGTTCAAGAAAAAAAAAAAAAAAAAAGAAGCCTTTGTTTACCTAGTCTTTTTAAAAAGGGAAAATAGTGAACAAGCAGCCAAGATTATTAGCAGACAGAAGAGAAAACAAAGAGAGCAGTAAGAGCCTTTATTCCCAAGAGCTCCTTTCAAACCATTAGGAAGCACCACGCAATGTAGCTGTACTTCCTATGACCTGTAACATCGAGCTTGAAAGAACGAGGAGGTCGCCTCGCTGGAACACCCTCTGAGACCCGCACTGTGCGAGCAGAGCGCCGACCCCAAACGTGTCACACTGGGCTCACAGCTGGAGGATACGGGGAGCAGGGGCTCACACGCGGGAGGGCTGCAGGGCTTCAGAGAGGTCCTGGAAAGGTGCATGCTTGGGTGCTCATCCGTCACCGGACTGCAAAACTGCTTCGCACAGGATGAACACAGAGCAAAGCCTGCAGCAGGGGCAAGTGACAGGAAAGCTCTTCCACAGCACAGGGCTAAGCGAGCGCTAGCTGGATAATGCACGCACACCATCCTTGCTCCCAGCGTCAGCTACGCTGGGTACTTTTAACAGTGGTACTGCTCTGCAGTGAATTCATGATTAACCGCACCGTATCGTCACGTCCTTGCTATAAAAAGCATTTGGAAACCATACAAGCAGCTATACCCACAACACATTTTATAATACACACACTGCTCGAGGAGCATCACTTGGTGTACTACTGATAGGCAGCCACGCCTGAAACGAGACAGACTTCGAACAGGAAAACAGCACAACAAACACTCGAAACTGCTGCAGGACTTAGATAAACAGACTAATTAGCAGAGAGCTTGCCTACACTGAAAAATCAACTCAAGCAGTGCCCCTAGCTCGACCTCCCATCTGCATCCTTAATTGGAACATGGCGCTTTTAATTTGAGTTAGAGGGAGACAGAGGCAACAGTTTGACTAAGAGCATCACAGCCACACCAGAGCGGTAGGCAGCACTCAAGTCCTGCAAGTTTGCCTTGCTATTTTCCCCCTGCCAAGGGCACAGATGTGTGGGAACAACAGCCTCATACCCTACGGACAAATTCAGAAAGCAGCTGAACTTCTTTATTGTAGGCCAGAACCCAGCCAGGACGCCCAAATAATAGCCCCTATGCCCACAAAACACCGCTGAATCTTGACTGTTCAACAAGCTGTCTGGAATACGGCTTTAAACGCATTTAAAAGACAACAAAAAGGAACCCCCTCCCATCACCCCAAGAAGACATTAAACCAATGCTTTCTGCATTCTTGCTCTGACTGTTTTCCATTATTCAGTTCCCCACTAATGAAGTTATTTCTTCAAAATAGAATAGTTTTAAAGGATTGTTGGTTTTTTGTGCATATTTTCTTGCTTCCTCCCTGCTCATGAGGCCATTGGAAGCCTTTAAGTACTGCATATGCACACAAAGAAATTTTGTCTCCACCTGATTAAGTGTCTGCAGCACCTCCTTCTAGCATGTAGCCTGTGCCTTATACAGGAAATTACATTAACACACAGCATCTTTTAATAACCCTAAGAGCTCTCCGACAATTCAATTTGCCGAATGACAGACCAGCACTGTGCACTGCAGCAGGTGGTTTACAGAGCGTTTTGAGGCAAGGTCTTCTTCAAAAGCCTCGTCCAGAAACTCACCACCACCACCTACTATCCCAGCGACGTACTCAATGAACGGAAAACAACCGTAAGAGCGGAGCCGAGCTCTCTCTGCTCACAGGCTGATTCACAGTCTTAAAACCTGCAAGTCTCTGGGTACCAGGCTCACACGATCCAAACGAGCTGCAGACGGCATCAGCCCCACGAAGGCAAGCTAATCCTGATCTGCCTTGTTCTGTTTTGCTAAAATGAAGCATCCAGATGATAAGCAAGATCCCATCAGGCAGGCTAACCAGCTCCAGGCTGGCCCACGGCATGCAGCCTGGCCTCTCCTCCTGCCGCAGGAAGGAGCGTAAGCCCGCAGCCACAGCCCCTTGCTGGGCAGGCCCTCTCCCGTAAACCCGTCCAAGGAGCCTTGCTTCCCGCAAACGCCCACACAGTGAACGCGGAGCGCTGGCTCGTCGCAGACTCTCACGCAGGCACGGCCAGCTTTTGGAGGAGGATTCGCTTCACGTACTTCATAGTCTTAAAGCTAGGCAACATGTTGAATCTCCTGTTTACCGTGGAGGGCGTAACACAGTTTCATTTGGATTAACCTCACAGATGGCTTCTATCAGGCTCTGAAGAACGTCTGGCTGCCCTTGCACTTCTGTGTAAACATCACTGAGACCCAGGCAGGAGGCAGTGGAGACGGGAGACGAAGTCCCTGCCTCAGGGCTCACACAAGCTAGACAAGAAGGATTAAATGAAGGACTTCATGCCTACCAGAGGATCCCAGGGCAGGTGGGATGCGCTCATCACCCTCAGGAGCAGCAAACAGGGCAGGGGACACCGGGCCCGACCACACAGCGGCATGGTGCTGCAAGCATGCAAGGCAGAGCAAAAGGCAGCCAGCAAGCTGAACACATCCGATGCAAAACTTCACAGCCTGGAAGGGCCTTCTTTGCTGTTTTTAATCAAGTATTACTTTGACTGAATGCTTCAGCCTCTGTTCCCTTACAGTATCAAGTGTTACCCCGGGTACAGGGCATTTCCTCGCTCTTTAAGGCAAGGCAAGACAGGACTCACCTTTACTGTACGCAACAACAGACCCAGGCCCAAACCCCACAGTCATAAAAAGATGGGATAGCACATTTTGTATGAAGAGCAATTAACTGCAATATGACAGCCAAATTCCACTTTAGCACCAGCAGTCCAGCTGGAAGCACTGTCCTAAGCGACCGGGAATCCGATCCTAAACTACCGCCACGTGCTGCAGCTTCCCCACCCACCCAGTCCCTCCCCTCCGAAAGAGGTGCTGCAATAAATCAGCACACCGAGGCAAGTCCCTACAGACACACCGCCTTGCTCCAACGCCTGCGTTTACAGATGCCTGGCAGGAAGATTAGCCCTGCCTAACCACAGCAGCCCCAACTCTGCAGCCTGTTATTTTTATGCCGTGCCCCGAAGTGAGCAGAGCAGCACACAGCACAGCTACACGCACAGTGAGACCTCACACATGCTTTGACAACTGCATTTTTGTGCCAGTGCTGTATCTCACTAGGAGCAAAGTGACTCTTCAGGACAGTGCAGGACAGCACGTCAAACGTTTTCTCTTCACCAAACAAAACAAGCGCAGAGAGTTGTGAGAAACTCAAACGCACGCTCACCACAAGTCCTGCTCACATTACCTCGGAGGTATTTTCACTGATGAATGAATAAATTATCACTACACCAAAGGCAAGGTTTCCAGTTGGAAATTATTTACTTTCCCCTCAATCACAGCAGCTCTGGCAAGCTCACCCAAGATACAGATTAAGTACAAATCAGCCAGCAAGTGCTCACATGCTGGGAGCTGTTCAAACAGGAATAATTCAATCTTTTTGTAGCCTTACCCTAGCTAATTTGCCACAAGCTGTCTCTTTTCAGATGTTACATGAAACACGAAGGGAGAAAAAAGCTGGATTAAGCTGGTGCATTTACAACCAGTTCATCTACCCAGAGTTCAGGTCAGTTCGTTTCCTATTTAAAACAGCTCGTTTTTTTTCAGCCTCACAAGGTTAACGGAGCAAAAATGTATTGCAGTAAGCAAACATCAGACAAGTGCACAACAATTACTGAACTAATGCAAGTGATTTTCAGTCTGCATGCAAGGAATGCATGGGATCACTGTAGGGCACTCTCTTCCATTTGCATTTTGCAAGTACTTTTTAGGTAGCCATGGAGACGTTACAGCCTTTTTCTTCTTTCTGTCATAACTAGACAGCTATTGACTTATTTGTGACAATTCCTTACAAGAGCAGGGAAGGAAGAGGGAGTTTTTTATGTGCCACAAGGTCTGAGAGCAAGAAGCTGAAGAAGGCTCAGAAGGATTTCAGATGGAGACAGCAGCACGGAGGCTCCTGGCAGAAGGCAGCCTTGAACTCCAGGCAGGGCTGCAGTTCTTCTGCCGAGTAAGGAGGAAAAAACCAACCGCTGTGCAACATGCAGGTGGAGGAGGGACAGCCTCCAGCCAGGTCCAGCAGGAAGAACGTCTCCAGCACTACCTGCCACCATCCTGTGCAAAAGGAGGCGATCTCCAAGGGCCTGCTGTGGTTCTGCTCCAACACAAAGCTCTGTGGAGGCACGGTGGGACTCCATCCCTGCAACGCTGTCACCAGCAGCAGCCCAAACACGGCTCCAGCTTCCAATGAGCTTTGAAATGCCTGAAACACTCACTAAATGGAAGGAAGGAGGAAGGAGCTATTGATTTGGGAACATGCAGCGCTGCTTTTACTATGGGAAGTTTTCAGTCACTGCATCAATACAGGCAGTCATCACACAGTGATGAAGACACCGCCTGCCCTTCACTCTCGTCTCCAACAGCAGCTCCAAGCGCTCGCTGTAAGCACAGCAAACCCTGTCCTCCAGAGGCCAGTTCCCCCGTGATGCCCAAAAGAATCCCAAGAGAAATGCCATTTGCCACACTGACATCAGGCACTTCTGTGTACTTGGGTTCAGGACCGCACATTGTGACAAGCGATCCCAAAACCCAAGCAACCAACCTGGAAAACACTGTGTCACACAGATAAGGATGTGCAGTTACACATTCAGAATCTCTCTCGGTAATGAAAGCAACATATCAGCCTCAAAACAGATTTTTCCCTTCGGATAAAACAGAGAGGAAAGCATTTTTGGCCAAAATATTTTTCTTGAATTCACCTTAGACCCAGTCACAACAATGGAGCCAGAACCTGCAGCATTATCTCTCCCGCCAAGTTGCAGGAAGTTTACCAGCACCGCCCTGAAAACAAATCACAATGCTCTTATCTCCACACTGCGTTTTAAGCCTCACGGCTGTTCACCAAAAGGACACTCTCAGGCAATGCTGCTATCGGAGGGACAGCCAGCAGGACGTGCCACTGCAGAGGCATCCGCACCCATGCGGGACCTAGTACAACTCCCTGCATGCCTCTGTGGTGTCTGAATTCCTGGTGGTGTCACAGGGCCTGAGGTCGCCCTGAAACCGCATCTCTGTGCCAGCGCTGTCTGAGTTGCAGTGGTCCTTCCCTGCACTGTGCAGGGTGTGGAACACCAAGGGCAACTCAGGAAAAGTCCGAGAGGACACTTCTGGCAAGGACCTGTTAGTGACCAGTTTCGCACCCAAAGGAAAGTCAGACTATATGCTCTTTTCGGAAAGGAAAAAAAAAAAACCAACACACAAACAGAAAAAAAGCCTTACCTAAGACAAGAAATTCTCCTTTGCTGAAATAAGAAAAACAGGTTCTTCGATGCAAGCTTAGCCAAGAAACATAAGTACGCATTTCTGAACTTTGCCCTGATGTTTCCTTTAAAAACACAACAAATTAAAAGTGCTGTCACAAGTTAAATGAGCTTCAGCTAAATGAAGAATAAAAAAAAAAAAAAGCCAAATGGTTCCAAGACCCAACTGACAAGCCTTTTCAGGTCTCTGCTCTGAAACAAAACCAACTTCCTACAGTGAAGGAATAGCCTCCTTTGCCTAATCATGTGTTGGAAGCAGGACAGGGGACACCACAAAGCTAGCACCTGAACCCATCAGGAGGCGCTCGGCCCCCCTGTGCCCTTGCTGGGCAGTAGCTGCCCACCACGCTCACCTCTGCCTGCAGCAGGCCTCTGCCCCACGGGGAGCAGCAGCGTACAGGAATCGGGGACACCCAGGGCACCCCGGCAGCTCTGACACATCCTCACACCCCTCCCCCTAGACGCAAGCCACTGACTGCTGAAATGGTTGGTAACACACATGCTGTCACAGGAGAAGAGCAACTGCCTCTGGGATGAAAAAAAAAAAACCCACATTACATTTTAGCGGGGGTTTATAAACCTAAGCTAGGTGGTAGAGGAGACACTTGGAACCTCCAAGAAAAGCTTCCAGAGCGAGGTAAAAGAACACAGTCACAGGGCAGGTACCTACCAATGCCCATCCACACCAGCTGCAGCGACCCCAGTCAGCCGTACGCCAATGCACTACCTCTGCGGCACCTCTCCATGAGAAGCCTTCCTGACCCAAGCCGGAGGAAAAACACCTACCTAGACATTCTGGATTATTCGGGATCCTTTGGATGACCCTGAAGTTCCCTGGAGGTTCTGCTCAGGTCAGGAGCCATCTTGCAGAAAGCCACGCCACGGCACGCAGCAGTCAGTCTAAGCGCACCGAGTTAACCCAGCATATCCTGCAGCAACCTCAGGTCCACTGCTGGGCGTGCAGTGAGCACCCAGAGGGGTGTCCAGGACAGCAGGTGGCCAGCAGTAAGCCACAGGAACTAGCGCGATGAGCAGAACGCAGCCTGCCAGTCATAGCCTGGCCGCTCCAAGTGGATCAAACCTTAACTGTACCTTACTGCTGCCCAGAGAGAAACCAGCCACCAGGCTTCTGCTGAGTTCTGCTTCAAAAGGTGAATGCTGACAGAACAGCTTCTGATTCACTCCCTGAGTGACTCTTCTCGGAAAAAAAAAAAAAAAAACAAAAAAAACCCCACACAATTATTTTTAAGGACCTCCCTTCTGAATTTCAGAACTTGCTATGAGATGTCCTGTTACTCACGCTGCACTAGACAATCACTCAGCCCACGAATGCCCAACCAAGTAACAGGGAGAGGACTGGCTCCTCTTATTTTCCACTTACTTTGCCACATCTGTTACAAAGCAAGACGATAAAGCTGTTCTCCCAAATCTGCCACATTAGGAGCCACGAGAAAGCTTTGAAAATCTGATAACCACTATCAGCACATTTTAAATCATCCTGAGACGTAATTAGACGGCTGCCAGCGACAGTGCAAAGATTCTCCAGTTCAGATGCTGCAATAGCTGGCTCAGGCTCTCGGCCTGAGCTCTCCATCAACATTTAGGAAAAGCCTCTAAAGAAAGATGCAAGCGCACAACAACATTTGCACAGGTGTACCTGATCCTGGAGCCCCTGGCTCACAAAGTGCATTCAGTGGGATACTACCTATTCGAGAGTTGCAACATTGTGCCTCCTGGAAGCATGACTGCCAGGAAGATGTGTGCACATGGCTACTTAAAGTCAGGCTTGTTGTTATTTTACCTTACCTCAGGCACCATGAGCCAGAGACCCTTAAAGGGCCTCTGGCCCTGGTTCTTTGACACAATGAGTGCTGCTTAACCATGCAGAGTGACAGAAGGGACAGCGAGCATCCTTACCCCAACACAGACTGCGACACCAGCTTCCAGCCTGGTGCGGGACAGGTTATCCAGTCTCCTAACCTCTGCCTAAGTGCCCTCACATGACATGGGGGATCCAAGCTTTTGACTCTCCCAGCAGTTTCAGCAAGAACAAGGCTTGCTCCCTGCTTCTGAAGAAAGAGGTGAATGTTTCTGGTTTTCATGAGACGACATGAGGGAAAAGATGCAACACACAGGGAACAAGGGTGTGATTTAACAGCACTCCCCCCGCAGTACCTCTCATGAAGACAGAGCTGATGAAGCTTTAGCTCTCCTGACCTGGAGGGACCACGTACTCAAAACCAAGGCAGAACAGGACTCGCACCCAGGGAAAACCTGCTGGGGGGCCAGCGGGCTTGTGAGGCTGTACTGCAGAGTCTGAGTCCTTCCACATCCTCCTCCTGCCTCCCCTGCAACAGACAAAGATAGCCAAAGAGGGCACAGGGAGAAGAAAGGCTATGGCTATGGCTGGTTTCAAGACCTCTATCTAAATATTTCCACTGAGGAAAGAAATCAGCTCTTCTACCTAATTGGTTTATCTTGGCCTTTTTACAGAAACAGAAGCAGAGCAGTTGGAAAAAGCATAAAGCTTTAACACACCACATTTTCCTCATGTACAGAAGAAGTCACAGAGGAACAAAATGGTCTGGAAGTTAAAGAGATTGGGAAATCATGTACGCCCACAGCAAGGGCAACACACACCATGGGCAAGCAACTGCAAACCTGGTGTGATGGCTGAATTATTAAGGGAAAATTCCAACCTTTACAAAGAACTATGATCTTGGCAGCAAAGAGTGTTAAAAAAAAAAAAATAACAGACATCCACTTCAGGCTGAGGACAGTGGACTAAAACACAAGTCAGTTGGTGAGAGGAAGGTGGAACAGCGGCTCACTCTCCATGACTCAGCCACACACCTGCCAGAATTAATACTCACTGTCCTACCAAGACACGGGGCAGGCTGATGCCCTTGTCCCACTGACGCCAGAATAGCTGGCACAAATGCAAAGACTGGTGAAGAAAGAGAAAAAGACACAGCATTTCTGTTAAGGAGACACCGCAACACACCAGGTCCGCCCTGGGGACACAGACAAACTTAGCCCACGGCAGGACACGGGTGTGAATTTATAGCAGATGCTAAATAAACGCTTAGTGACCCTCTGGCTGCAGACACCAGCAGCACACAGGAGGCGAGGCAATGTAGTTTACCTCTCCTGGACTGCGCCCAAGAGCACAGGCGCTAATGAGATGACTAACGGGATCTCATACTCACAAATGGGGCGGCACTGCTCAGCCTAAGTATAGGAAGGCATTAAGTGGTTTTATTTATTAAGGCACTAGGTGTTTTTCTGCATTCTTAATGCACAGTTGTGCACAGAAGCTACACACAAGAAGAGCGAACACAACAGAATCTACCAATAAACCCATCCTTGCATTTACAAGGCTACTGATGCGGTGAGGCCATACAGAAATAGGCCAGAACACAACTGCACAGCTTTAAAGGAGCAGCAAAACTTGAGTTTTGCTCTGAAGCCAGAAAACAAACGTTCAGATGAGAAGAAGCCACCTCTGATATACTGACCTGTGCGCTGCCACTTACGAGCCGACACACAGCTCACCAGCACCTGTGTGGAGATTCAGCAGTGGGATGGGGGCTTCCCTGAACCCTAACACAGGAATTTCTGGGACACTCCATTAGCTCCCTAAGTCCTATCAGATATCTGGGCTGTGCCTTTCTCTACTAAAAGCTGCTCCAAACTGGCAGACTCCCCAGACTGGGCATTTATTTTCTTGCACTGCTCTTACCCCACCACAGGAGTAGAGGCAGCATTATCTCATCCTCAGTAAGCCAAAGGTGCATTTTGATGCCTTCACGCCACTGTTAAGAAAGTGACTAGGTCTTCTTTGTCCCAGACCTCTTACTTCAAGGGAAGGATTTTCTGCTCATTGAAACTGCCTCAATTCCTTGGTGTGGTGACAGACAAGAACATCACTGAAGCCCCACTCGGGCTGATTTAAGACACAAAACCTCCGGCAGAACGCTGGATCGTGCACGTCAGCACACAGAGCTGTCCTCAGAGCATCCTGGCCTGCCTGGAGAGCAGAGAGCAGACTGTCCTCTGCATCATGGCCGACTGACAGGACCATGCTGGCAGCAACACAGGAAAAGGAGCCTCAGTCTCCTGGCGCAGCTGTAATTTCAGGAACACCAACAATTACCCTCACAGAGACATGGATCGCAAGCAAAATCTCCCAGTACACCTCCACAGGCCTGTCCATCAGGACCCCATTGCTTCCCACAATGTGTTTTACCCTGCAACAGACAGCACAGCCCAAAGCAGAAAGAGGACTTGTAGGAAAAGAGAACGGCATCCAGCAGAGCCTCCTGCCCCATGTGACGCCCCGATCTCACGGCGCTCCACCCTGCGCAGAAGCAGGAACGTTACTCACCAATTTTTCCGCAGGACGGATCTGCTGCAGACACGTGTGCCCAGGACAGAGCAGCTCACACATCCTCCAGCCGAACTGCTAAACCCAGAACGGGGCCAGTAACGGGACAAAAACCCAGTGCAAAACTCACTGAGGAAGCACTTGAACCTGGCCTAATGTGTTTTGATTTGGGCTCTTGTCATTTTCTTACTTAATAGGGCTATAGAGGCTGCTGAATGCCTGACAGTGCCTTGCTCACAGGCAGCACGCCTCAGAACACGAGCAGCACTGCACAGACGGCTCCTAGGGGCCTGGCTCTGCAGCCGAGCAAACACGTACAGCTCCTTCAGGGAGAGAAACAGCACCTCGAACTCAGGCACAGCAACAGCAATGTTCATGTTAGCCATGCAGTGACAGCCACTCTCACTAGCATGCCGAACAATTCCCCCACTTCTAGGAGCTGATCTATGCCACACAGCTTTCCAAGAAATTGTGCTAAATCCTCTCGCCAAACCTCCCCCGGGATGGCTTCCACCCAAGCTACGCGGTGCTGCGGCTCCTTGCTTCCTACCAACGCAAAGGAGTCCCAGGGACCGAAACGCCTGCTGTGTTGGGAACCAAGACTTCAAAGAGATTTCAGACCTCCCGGTTACGGGGGTGCCTCTGCAACCTGTGCCGCCTCACAGAGCATGCTGGTTCCATGAGATCTGTACTCAGGTTTTTATGGTAATTGCAAGCCTCTCCTGTCCCTCACAAACACAAATCCTCCAGCGAGGGCTGCTACCTTTAATAGAAGCAATAAATCCGGGTCTGGCACACCGAAACATCTTGCTGTCAGACACTCGATCATGGAAGCACAAAGAATACTCTCACTCCGAATGCTTACTTTTCGGAACGCAGATGCTCACATTGCTCAACCGTGCTGCCATTTCAATACATACTACAGCGTACACATTCTGCTGCTGGTTGTATCTGTGCCTGGGCTGAGACAAACAGAACCAGAGAGCCCCTGAAGGCTCCAGGCGGGGCCAAACCCACCTCCCGAACACCTCTTCTGTGTTTGCACAGAACCAGGCGTGCCGTGCTTCCACAGCAGATGCTGCACCGCAGCTAAGCGCTAACAACACCGCTTATTATTTCTTCCCCGTGGAAATAGCTGCGGAGGTACAAAGCACCTTTTCACAGCCACAGCTGCGCCTCAGCCGGGGTGTGAGCTAGCACGGCTATTTCGGCTCGTACAAGTCACAGACCTAAAAGAAACAGACCTAGAAGAAATAATTACAGGATGCAGGAACCCCGGGCCCTAAACCAGAACACATTTGCCAGCACGGGATACAACTCCCAGCTGAAGTTTCACACCACTTGTAGCTGCAGCGTCCCGCTGAAGCCTGCGAAGACGAGCGCAGCCCCCCAGCACCCCCTCCGCTCCCC
>VXAV01004246.1:165581-182473 GCA_013399715.1 Alectura lathami
CGTCCCTGCCGCCGCCTTCGCGCCTCGGGAGCCGTCGCCCGGGTCGGGCTCGGCGGCGCTGGGCTGGCGCGGTGTGAAGCCCCCCCCGGAATGGCTCTGTGGGAGGACAGCAGGGGCGGGAGGAGGGCTGGTGGCGGCCAGCTGCCTCTGGGTTTGGGGTTCAGCCGGCTCCAGGCTGTTCTGTTGGCAGAGCTGCTCCGCCCGTCCCCACCTCCAAAGGCTGGGTTGGACAAAACTCTTGATGCAGCGTCTTGGTATGTGCGAAAAGTGGTCTGGTTGAGCTTCGTTTCTGAACACAACTTCTAAAAAAGGTGAAATTTTCCGTTCAAAACCATGTCGGAAGTAAACATTTTGGGTTCTCAACAAAAATCAGAGCATACCATTTGCCGTTCAAGCATGGTTTACACCGGGGGTAGCTGACTCCAAGCACCTTCTTCTGGCAGGTCAGCAGGCTGTGGCCTTGGCCACGGAGCTGCAGCACATGACAGGCTGAACGAGGGCTGCAGGAACAGAGGTAAACGCAGCCACGCGATTACTAATCCTGGTCTTCCCTACCATCTTCTGTTCTTCTGTCACAAAACTTTGGTGGCCAACTGCAAGTTTGGACGCTGCTGTGACAGTTCCTAAAGTTGGATTGTTTCGCTCGTTTTCTCAAGTCTCCATTGAACTCACCAAGGTTTGCACTGCCCTGCAACTTGCTGTCAGCCCTGTGCCAGTGCCAGGCTGAAACACAAGGCTCCTGGTCCTGCTCTCCGTCCCTTGTCCCTGTCAGAGGTGACTACAGCTGGACTTGCACCACAACAAGCTCTTGGAACAACTCATGATCCCCCTGAAGCTCCATGTTCAGCAGTCTGTTTTCTGAGCCAACAGTTCATTTCTGGTAATTACTCTTGTTTTTTTTTGTTTGTTTGTTTGTTTTTTGTTTGTTTGTTTTAACAATTTAATTCAGAAAGCGAAGATTCTTCTTAAAGCATCTAATTCAAGAGATCTTCCTTAGGACAGTGTCTGACTGAGATTCATCCAAAAGCTAACTGAGCTGACAGAACTTTCAAACAACCACTTCAATCCAAGAAAATACCTTTGCGTCAAAGAAAATAGCTCTGCAAGTTAAGGCAAATCTCTGATAAGGCTTTCTGGCTTGCTTATCTCTCATTGCTCAGAACAGCTTAGCCCTTTTTGCCTCAGGCTGGTTTCCAAGGAAAGGTTCATTTCTCTACCTTCGTGAAAACGCAGTCTCTGAGAAGTGGCTCCTGCAAAGGCCATGAGAGATGATGACAAGTCAGAGCGTTTTCCAGCAGTTTTCACTGCCTGAGGAGGTGAAGGGGAAGATCTTTCCCCTCACTTTGCAGTCGTGGTTACAGATCCATAAGTGGTGTTAAGCCCAGTATTTCAAGAGCTGCCGGAGGCATTTTGGAGGCACAACAGAAACTGTCTCACACTGTCTTCTGCAGGTGCTACACTGTGTACACTGCAGCCAATTCTACTTTATTTCATTTATTTTAAAACTTCAGCACCCTGTCTTGCCCCAGAGATGTTACTTTAGACCTAAACCACTTGCCAAAACACGACAGCTGGAAGAGCTGAGGGATCTCCTTCCACATGGGTGACGATTTCACACCCGGGCTGTGCATGTGCTTTCATTTCAGGAGACCTTAAAATGGATTTGGTGAGTGGCTCCCCCTATTCCCAGCCGAGTGTTAACTCTAAAGCTGAGCCAGAGGGGTTTGCTGTCAGGCCTCTGCTGCCTGAGCCATCCTGGCTTTTAGCTACCTGAGGTATCCTGACCATTAAGCACTTAGCTATCACAGAGCTGGTTGTCTGAGCCCAAAGCTCCAGCTTATATCTGACATTAAGTTCAGTCCTGGGACAAAGCACCAAGCAAACAGTTTCTGGCTGTCATATCAAAGATTTAACTTTCCTCCTTATGTTTAAATTCCCCTCCAATTCCTTCCTAAAAAGGAGAGAAGGAGAGGAGAGGAGATCCAGTGCCAACAGCATCGACTTACTGCACAGCAGTTTCAGTACAAAATGCCCCCAAAACCAGAATGCCAGAACTGCCAAACTTCTGACCTCGGCTGTCCCGTTGCTGCCTCCTCCCACAGCTCAGCTTTTGAAAACACTGTAAGAAAGCCTCGCTCCCTGCGCGCACCGCTGCACTCACAGAAGGCATGCTGCCTCGGCTCTGCTCTGCTGGGCAGAAAGATGCAAAGTGCTCTGGAGTTCCTCTCCAGGCTGACTTTAAATCTCCCAGAAGGAAGGAGAACGTTTAAGGAATGGCCAATCTGTTCCTGTGCATGGGATCGTTTCAGGTGTGGCCACCACCAGCCTATTGAGATGAGCAGTCTTACAGATTTTATCCAGGAAAGCTTGTGCAGTTAGCCCTGGAAGTGTTAACACAAAAAGCAAACTCAAGGTTTTTTCAAGCGGGCACAAAATCTTTCCATAAAACTTTACACACCCACGAGGGTGCAAAAGTAATAGCCTGCAGGAACTTCTCCAGCCTGAACACTGAGGAGAACCTCAGAGAAGTGTCAGGCTGTACCTGAGAACCACAAAAAATAATACTAGCAGGGAGAAGCAGATGGTGCTCCTTTCATGGAGAATGTGAGCAAGGGGACACCCTCCTGGCACGAGCGGGAGTGCCCTGAGCTCAGGTGGAGGAACATGAACACCTTCTGTGGCTGCAGCACAGCAGCATGTTGGTTCAAACAGGCTTTGTCTTCCTGTTGTTTTGGATGACTGCTATCACTAAAAGCAGAAGAAGAGAGACTGCAGTTCAAAAGTATGTTTGACATTCTTAAATTTCTGCAGGCGTACAAAACATTATTTTTCCTTCCACGGGGCTCTCCCACTCACTCGTGTAGCTATAGATGTAGCTTCACCAGGCTCGGGGACTCACTACATTCATGCCCATGCCATTTTCACAGCAGTCTCTGGATCAGAAGATGATTCTTACATTCTGTAGTTGCTTTCTGATGTACTCAGTAAACACGACAGTTTGATCCAGAGCGAGTCAGAAGCCCTTTGGGTACTCAGAGTTTTTCGCTTCAGCCACGGGAAAAAACGTTCAACAACTTAGTGGTGTCTCAGTAGTCACAGAGGCGAACAGGTAGCAGCGCTGACTTTTACTGATTAGCTCTTGGTGGAATGTGCCAAATAAGCACATCTCCACTTAGGTACACACACACAGAACTTGCACAGTGCTCGCCCAGCAAGGCAAACACCTGTGTCCGTGAAGCACGGCACAATGCTATCAGAGGAAGGCAGGCATGGTGGACACAGCAGGATGCACCGGCAGCGCTCGCTTCTCCTGGTGCCAACTGAAAACCCTTCAAGGGACTCAGGCTATAGCACCTGCCTAATCTGAAGGGGCTTCTCTTCTAGACACGGGCAAGCCCATTCCTTGTACAACTCAGCCTGTTGTTCACACCCGACCTCAGCACTACCCTTCACCTATGCCTGGCTGGTGGTGACATCAGCTTCTGTGCCCTGATCATTAGTACAGCTCTCACTATTCATCTCCTGCTAATTCTGAACTCATGTTGCTCCATTTTGCCTAGCACTCTTTGCGTACAGACATTATCATCCATTAGTTCCTCTCATAATGACACCCCCTCCCCCATTCCCTGTCCCTGGGGAAATGCATGGAGACTGCCAGCTTCATTTTTTCCAGAGTTTCCCATCTCTTGGTCCAGTGTGTTCTCAGCATCAGCTCCTACATTGCACCACAAAGAAAAACTGCTTGGTGCTGCTGCATGTAGTCTTTTTACAGTTCTGCTAAAATAGGCTTATAGCTATACCCCAAATCCTTTTAGCAGGGCTCTGCAGCAAGTAAAGCACTAGCACAGTGACAAAGTACCTTCCTTAAGAGAATCTGAAAATACTGCATCCTACCGCACAGAAGTTATTCTCTCCATAGTGCTGAGGGAGAAAACAAGGGATAAAGGGGTGCTTGCAGGGTAACACCATACAGAGACCCCTGAGCAAACCTCTGAGCAAGGCAGCATGCCTGTGCAATGTGGAGGAGCCAAATATTTGTGCTCACACCACCTGGTCCCTGGGCTCGCAGCCTGCGGAGCAGCCAGGGTGCGGGGCCAGACCCAGCCCTGGGGTCGCAGATATCTCTGCCTGGCACGCTGCAGACATAACTGGAGCATTGCTCAGGATCTGACAATGAGTCAGTGTCAAAGCCAGCTGATCAGCTGGCCTTGCACCGCAAAGCTGGCCTTCAAGAGAGGAAAACAAGGCAGGTTCAGACATTCCTTACATACTAGGGCCACAAGCGCCTCAGGGGAAGGCGACTGTATCCTGTCTCCACAAGTACAGGAACTGAGCCTGCTTCCCATTTGCAAGAGTCTGAAGTACGTGAACCGTGGTGTTGCTGGACCGACATCTCCAGTGGAACGTACCTTGGTGGTGACTCACGGGCAGGGGAAACCACGAAGAGCTGCAGGGCTGAGTCACTCTCGACACTGCAGGGTGGAAGGGACACTTGCAGGTGGCGAGCACCACACCAGGTAATCACTCCAAGTCGCTGAAGTCTTCTGGTCTACAGAAACAGACGGCAGTACTGAAGTCTTAGGGGCTGATGAGGACGGTGACCAAGCTGTCTTACTGCATCAGTCAACATGACACTCGCCTTGCTCAGAGCAAAGTGACAGACAGCTGCAGCACAGCGATTATTTTATTCTGAAAGAAAGAAGAAGGAAACATGGAAATACAGCTCAGGAGGTGGTGACCATTGATTTAGCTACTCTTTCTCAGCCTCTCTCTCTCTCGTTCCAGGGCATTTGCACCATATGCAGAAGGAGAATAAAGCTTTCATTTGTGGAAGGTCCCTATTTTTTAGGTTAGGGGAAAAAAAACATCAAAATGATCTTTATTCTCCACGTCACTTGTGAGCCCTGTCTTTCTGTATTAAGGGTAAGGAGAAGAAGAGACAAGAGATTTTAAGTGGGGAATAAGGCATATCTGAGTTACTACAGCTGATAGGAAGGGTTTATAAATAGGGCTTCAATAAGCTCATTCCTTATTTACTTAAAATAAACCATTCGAGGATCACTCACAAGACAAACAATGGGGAGGAATTAAAATCACACTTCTGCATGCCTGTTAAAGGGTGTGCAGGATGAACACAATTTCAACTGTCTGCCGGTTAGCAGGAGAAATGGTGGCTTCTTCCCATTGCAAAAGCACTTGGGTATCCTACTGGAGTTGTTACACAGCCAATTTAAATTTAGATGTCAAAATGCTTTTTCAGACTGCATTTATTCAACACTGTCTCCATTAAAGCTGGCCGCATGGTTTAGCTTCCATCCCCAACAAAACATTGGTTTTGACATCTAGAGAAACAGAGCAATGCATTTAGGATGAAGAGATGAATCCTGAGGATTTTCATGGAACTAAATATCCCAAGAACAGGAGCCAAGCAGATTAATATTAAAATCAGAATAGAAATATTGAGCTATTTCATGGGAGTAGGCGAATGGTCGTTCACCTCCAGTCTGGTGAAAGCAGAGCTGAACAAGAGGGGAAGCGAAGGCTGTGCTAGTATGAGCACCCGTGGGCAAGCACAACAGCACAGAACCCTGCCAGGCCACAGGGTTGTTGAGCTGGGCCTCCTTCATGCTTTTCAGGTCTCCTGCTGCAGCTCTTTCACCCTGACAAAGACAGACAGGCGGAACAGGGTTGCAGAAGCAAGCAATGAAAGGCTAAACGTGTGCAAAAGATAGAGTAAGGCAAAGAAAACAGTGATCAAAACAAAACAAAGTAAGTCTGGATAAGCCTATGTGCACCCCAGATAAGACTGATTCTTCCCTCAGTCTAATCTTGCTGAAGGTGGAAGGCACAGCTCCTCCGGCAGCTTGGCCTCACGCAGATACCTGCGGCAGTCGCTTTTCATCAGCTAAGCACCCTCCTACAAAATGGTTTTGCGAGCCCTATCAGCTCACTAATGCACAATTTGCTAATGCACAGGCAGCCGGGCTGGGATTCTGCACCAGCAGCCTTGCTGTGGGGCTTTTGTCTCTGTGCCAAAAACTTCTGCAAAGACCTTTAAAGAGACAGCTCTCCTTTAATTCAGGTAACAGAGCACAGGACTGTTTCAGTGAGAACACCTATGTCCATTTTCTATAACAATGTCTTGGCTTCCTAAAATAACTACTTTATTTTAAAACAGTTCTCAAAGAAAGTTTCAAATTCGAGTGATCAAAGTTATTCGTGTTTCTTCGTAACATCTGAGGATGATTTCTGCTAATCCTGAGTTCAGTGAGAACCACTTAAGTATTTCCAGATAACATCCTCCAGTTCCCCCTCCTCAGATGGCTTCTTGTCTAACTGCATACAGCACTGCTATATTTATACATAAACCACCCTAAAATTCAACTAAAAATGTCATGAAGTTCTGATATGAGGTCTTCAATTCGTATACAAAACATGTGCAAGGAGCATTCAAAAGAAGCTTCAACCCATCTTAGGCATCTGAGGAATGATATGTTCACATCTAAGGCAAAGCAAGAGTCAGAAGCATCCGTTATCTTTTGGCAGGTGTTTTGCAAACATAAATATTCCCCTTAATCTGTGGAAACCAGGACTTTAGACAACATGGTATTGAAAACTCTTGTTTTCTTTTGAACAAATATGCATATGCTTTTGCATATACGTATGTAAACACTGGAACTGGACTCATTAGAATTCAATATCCTACTTTAGCTATAAGCCTATTTAAAATCAAGCATGAAATTCTTACACTGGTTATTGAAACACAATATAATTTTAAAGATGAGTTAAATAAAACCTAGGGTGAAAACCATAAGCATTTGCTGTTAAACTTTTAAAAGAACATAAAAGCTCTGAAGTGATGGGATTACCGTCTGCACATCTGGAACAAGAATTGGCTGAACTCAACCAGCTTGTGATAACAGTGATTTTTCTACATGTGCAGAAAGAATATTGGAGCTGAACAAGTTGAATAATCTGAAATAAAAATAGCAAAAAAATCAAAGCCAAGAAACTGGGAACTGAAATCCAACAAAGCTGTGAATGAAGAGGAGGAAAGAAAGCACCACCTCTCTGAGTCCTCATGCTCTGAGGAACACTGGTCAGAAGCAATCACTTCAAGTTCACTAGCTGCAAATGATCCATCTGAATGAGTCAGGTTTTACAAATAATACACTGTGATGAGCTTTCCATTGTTCCTCCTGTCAACAGCACGTTTGTAACTGAGCTGTTAGCTGTAAATGCTGAAGGAGAAAGCGGTTTTGAACATGTGTGTGCACTGACAACCGTGTCGTGATCTGCCGCAGCGTGAGGACACCCAGCAGGCCGCTTGGCAGCACTGCTCTTCCGCCCCTGCAGGTGGAAAACCACAACCCCACCCAGTATATTCTCAGTCTTCTCATTCCTGCACGAGATGGGTCAATATTTTTCTTTGCCAAAGCGGGCCTCCTTTGACCCAAGGATCACCCTTTCATGCCGATCACCCGGGGCCTGCGGCTGTGCCACCTCCGCCCGTGCAGCCGCCTCAGAGTGCTCGCTGACTGCCAGGCCGGACAAACCCCACCAAACAAACAAAAGAAAACAAAACTTTCTGCTCAAGTGAGCCTGAAAATTTATTTAAGGAACAGCTCAAAGCTCCTGCCATCCCTCAGCCCTGAGGACAGGGCAGGCAGAGGCTCAACCACCAGGCCAGGGCCCAAGGGTGGCACCAAAATGGCCCCCCCGGGGGTGGGGCCTGGGTGGGCGCTGGGGCGGTGAGACCTGCTGGTGTCCCCAGGCACTAGGTTTGGCCGTGTGGGGTTGGGCCAGGGCCCACCAGCCCGCTGGCGTCAGCTCATGGCCAGAGCCTTCCCGGAGGCCATCACAGGCGTTGCAGCAAGGCCACTGTAGAGGTGGCCCAGGAGCAGGAAGGGCCAGCACAGGGCAAAGCCCTTGACACCACCTGAGGTGCTTGTGACTGCCACTGTAGGCACTGACATCCCCCTGGAGGACACCAGGGGAGGTTTCAGGAGTGCCAGCTTTCCTGCAGAGCCCCAGGCCCAAGTCCTGCCTCAGTGGCCATCACCCAGCCTCCTTGCCTTGCCCGCCCACCAGCGCTTCCACTGTCCCGCCCAGCAGGGACCTGCTGCTGGCTGGGGACGTGCCACGCACAGCTAGTGAGGCGACACCAGCGGGCTGACCCAAAGCTCTGAATGATGCTGAGCAAGGGTTCGGTCAGTGGCTGTTCTGGGGTCCATCTGCTACCCAAGGTCTGCTGCGGGCACCTACCTCAGGGTCTGCATCACCTGGGCCACAGAGGCTTTCCCCCAGCCACCCTGGCTCCTATGTTACCAGTAAGGCTGAGCAAAAGCAAGCAGCTTCAGGGAGGTTTTTGCCGGAGATCAGCAGCAGAAGCCAGCAGCTCTGCTTACAGTCCTCCAGTCCAGCACCGCATGCTGGAAGGACAGCATTTAGCATTTAATAAGCAATTGCCATTAACGTACCGATTACAGGAAAGTCACAGCTGATTTTATCAAACGGCACAGGAGGCCCACACCCCTCCCTGGACCACAGGAGATCATCAGAGCATTTTGGTAAGGCGGAACATAATCTGTGTTGCATTTCTTATGATAAAGTATGATGGAAAAAAAAAGACTTAAACATAATAGGCCTTTCATGTCCTGCACCGTCATTCAGCCCACAGGATCCCTACTGCCTACAGTGATCAGTTTGGGCTGTCAGCTACCAAAGCTGCATTATGTATGTGGTGGTATTTTAAAATTAAATATGCCTTATTTTACATATAGAAGAATATTAAGACAAGCTGCGCTCTGCTTTTCATAAAAATTATGCAGCTGGTTGCTCCTGCATTAACTGAGAGACACATCAAAGGCATAAGGCATGAGGGGAGACTGACACAGGCCCCCCCCGTGACTTCAACAAAGATGAGTTTCAGGCAGCTGCAAAAATTTTGTCTCTAACCCAGGGTGTAGCAATGGCATTTCCAAAACAGGGGTGGTGGGACTAAGTTCTCCTTCTGCTCTGAGCTCGTGTCCCCTCCTGTGCCTTGAGTTTCAAAATTTATTTCACTGAGAAGTTGCTGTTAGTGGGGAAGCAGCTAGCCCAAGCGCTGTGCACATCTGCCAATGCCCTTTGGAATCTCACAGGTGGAAATAATCTCCGTTAATGATGACTTGAGCTTCTGGCATCAATAAAATATTATTGTCAAAATGACTGGAGTGGTCTCCACCACCTGCTGCTGCATGGGAGCACAAGAACTAGAGAGATAGCCCCACAGGAAATGAACGGGGAGAACAAAGCTTAGGGCACTGCCAAAGCAGGAGGTGTGCTCACGTGCATCTCAGACAAATGTGCACCACGTCTCCAACGGATGCTGTGTGTTGTCCTATGCTCCTCATCATCACTTACCGAGCCTGGGCCAGCATGCAGCACTCTTCCAGCAGGCCAGCACGAAGAGAAGGACTCAGGAGGCGAAGACGGTGTTATTTTGAACACAATCCAGAAATGAATCCTTTAAAAAAAGAGCTGTTCAGGATGTGAAATGACAGAGGCAGGACTCAGCTATCAGCACCTTCCAGCAGATCAAGAGTCACAACAGAAATCTGCCAATGTCACACCAGCTGATCTGACAACGCAGAGCACTGGGGAGCAAGGTGGGGTGCTAAGTGAGGAAAGCAGGTTCACTGTTGACATGGAGACCACCAAACATTTCAACTGCCTCAGTCACTGACATGGAACATCGGTATGGTGAGGGACTGTGGGTGCTGGAGTCCCAGGTGACCAGACTGCGCAGCTGACTCTCCAGGAATGAAATACCTACTGTAGCCTGACAGTCTGCCACAGCTGCAAGGCCTGCGGGGAGGCGCCTGACTGAGCACTTAATTATTTTGTAGGAAAGAGATAGCAGCTGTCACCCACAGACACACTCTAAACCCTCTGCCTCCACCATTCTGACCTGTTTGGAAGATGCCAAGTTAAGCAGTGGCCATCTCCAGCCAGCTTATACTTTGCCTTTCTCCTCCTTCCCTTGCTGTAACCTGTCACAGATCCTTGCTTTCTGTTTGAGGCTACATAAGCATCTTGTGGAGACAAGAACAGGACACCACAGAGCTATGCCGTGGTCTTTCCAAGGTGCATCCTCTGATGGGGCTGGAGGAGTGAGCACATCTCTTTGGCAGCTGAAATTTGCCTCTGCATTACATTCAGTGAGAGCTGGTGTCATTTACTTGTTGGTGCCCTGCAGCTTCCCTGTCTATCTGCTTGAATGCTCTCATTTCATGAAAAAAAGCCCCTCCAGCTTTGTAGACAAGCTTTGTAGCTTGCAGGAGTGGGGAAATGTCAAAACAGCACAGAGTGACATTTAAAGTAAGGATTAGCAGCCAAAGCAGGCAGATCTGGAGGGAACGTTTCTGAACTTGGGCTGGCACAAACTTTGTTTAGAATTACTTGTTCTGCTGCATGTCGACCAGTGCACCTGGCTCTGTGTCTTTTAAATCACAGATCTACATGCTGACACATCAGGCCAGACGCTGAGGATGACAGCGTAACTGCAGTGATTTCACGTGGCTATGCCAGTATATGCAAGCTGGGGATCAGGCTCAGCATTTGGATGGCTTTTAGATCCCAGGGAGGGTCATGCAGCAAGAAAATTGCAGTGAGCAACAACTACAGTGATTTTTCCCCTACCAGACTCATGTAATTCATGCTCAGATAGTTCCCTCTGTCACGTGAACATTATCTGCTTCCCTTAGATCATCACAGCAACATTTCATAAGAAAGGTACAGCTTCTAAGCTCAGAACAACAGACGGGGAGGCCAGGAGACAGAAGGCTCAGCATCCGCTTATAAAACATCAGTTCTGCGGTGACTCAAAGAGGGGCAATTTTCTTTTGTTTCCAGCTCATGTTGGAAAGAGCAGTACAGAACAAAGGGCTGCGCCCACATGAAGTGACAAGACTCGCCTTGGCCATCGGAAGGGGGTCATCAGGCAGCAGCTTCCTGACGTGTTTGTTCAGTCTGGAAAAGATTTACTGTAAGGCCAAGAAAGTTTGAGAACCATCCGGTGAAACAGCAGATGCAGCAACCCGATTGTTAAGAGGCATTTATTTTGGGATGCTCAGCCCCTACTGAGGGATGCTGCTACACAGGAGGAGGATCCTTTGGTCAGGTGAGCAGTGGCAAGCCCTCCCCTCCACAGCACATTGATCTTTGACCAGAAGAGAGGACTGCAGGGGTCGTTGCTCTGTGCCCTATCCAGCCTTAAAGAAAGAACAAAGAATGGATCTAACTTCAAAGGAAAAAAGGTAGGAAGTGGTGGAAGGGGCTCTGGGAAGGAGCAGGTGCTTGGTTTCAGGTTGCCCCCTGCTGCACCCCCTCTGCTGAGGCTGGAGCTGCCCTTCAAACAGGGGGTCCCTTGCGCATTCCCTGCCTGCATTACTCGCGCAATGCAGGGAAACAAATCAGTGAATTCTGCTTTAGCTGCTCCCAAGGGCTTTCTAGTGACCGGGACCAACTTTCTGCAGAATTTCAGAGAAACCTAAAGGCTCTTTTCTGGCCCGATGCAAGTGCTGTCTTTGTCTTCTGAATACTCAGAGTGACTTTCAGCAGCAGCACTGCTCTGCAGCTGGCTCGTGTGCATCTCCGATGCATCCAAGAAGCACCTCTGCAGCCTGCATTAATGCGTGAGGATAGTGAATCCACAGCTGCCATGGGCACTGTGCTGCATTGCAGAATTACATCTCCCGTACAGCGTTACTTGGGATTGAGCACACAGCTCTACAGAAGGCAGCTGAGTGGGTATTGTGAGGCAGGAAACTCTATAGATAGCAGCACAACGCTGAGCTCACTTTTAGCACAAAGCTCATCTTCACTTGCCATTTGCTCCAAAAGCTTAAAAACTTCAAGTCCCAGTTAGGCTTACTGTCAATCTGGCGAGATTTAAATATAAACAGCAATTGCTGTAACAGAAGCGACTGGCTGATGTGTGCACAAGTTCTTATTTTCTTCACACAATCACAGATCAACTCCACATGCTGGCTTCCTAGTCAACAGCTGTGTCCCAGCTATTGATTAAACTTTAATTAATCAAGCTGAAAAGTGGTGTTTCTGCTTGCAAGCGCAGTTTCTTATATGTAGCTCAGGTTTGGTTCATCATGCTTATTCTGCTGTTCAAGGAGAGTTACCAAGAAATCATTAGGAAAGGAGATTTAGGTTGGGTGTTAGGAGGAAATCCTTCACTCAGAGGGAGGTGAGGCCCTGGCCCAGGCTGCCCAGAGCAGCTGTGGGTGCCCCATCCCTGGAGGTGCTCAAGGCCAGGCTGGGTGGGCCCTGGGCAGCCTGATCCAGTGGGTGGCAGCCAGCCCACGGCAGGGGTTGGGGCTGGGTGGGCTTTAAGGACCCTTCCAACACAAGCCATGCTACGATGCTGTGATTCCATTAAGGCTGCAATGTTCCTCATCAGGCAACAAGAGCCAGCAGCATCAACTTGTTGAAGTCTGGCCTCTCCAGCGTTACCCACCGTTCCTTTTCTTGGCTTTAACACATGGCACGCTAACTCGTTAACAAAGGGAACTTCTCATCCCATCCCACCCCTAGCTGTGATAGCAGTATTCTTACATCTGCATGCCTTTAGCTATCTACTCTATACGTTGTTCATAAACGTAGCCTCTAGCTTGACATGAATCACATTTTTGGCAATTATTAACTCTCCATATGTGCTGCTTTCCCAGGAAAACTAGCAGAGTATCACCAACATCTAGTGCTCCTTTTCCTTGTGCACTTAATGGTCCTTTGTCCCGCAACAGTTGGGCAATCACTCTCCCTAAAAGGCCTTTGAAGTGTGGAGTACTTTGAGCCCTGTTTTCACAGGTGGGAGACAGACAGCGCTGTCGTGTATTCCAAAGGTCGTGCTGCTGCCTGCAGCAAAGCAGCAGAGCTCCACGCTGCTCTCCCAAGCATTGCCTACGTGTTTGAAAGGGATCATTGCTGACCTCAGTATCCTTCCATGTGGTGTCGGGTAGGATAAAAATAGTGATGGACGCGTTCCCTCATCTTTTCCTTCTCTTTCATGGGTTTACAAAAATTTCTGCATCAGTATCCACCTTTGAATGCAGTCATTAATGTTTCTAAAGAGGCCTGCTCTAGCTCCTTGTGAGGCTGAGGACAAAACTGTGAGGGCAAATGAAGTTCTAGACCCTGACCGTAAACTATCAGTGTCCATCCACCTGCCCAGCCATTGCCCAGAATTGAAGCTACTGCACACAGGATGCACTCCCCTCACACCCTTTGCCCAAAAGCACAAGTTTTTATGAGGAATATAGTTTCTTGTGGCTGATGGTCTCTGCCTTACCAAGCTGCTGAAAATAGCAAATAGGTTCTTGACTTTGCAGTCGAGTTTCCCACATTTGGGGAAATCTGGTGTGAGGCTCTGGCACAGGCTGCCCAGAGAAGCTGTGGCTGCCCCATCCCTGGCAGTGTTCAAGGCCAGGCTGGATGGGTTCCTGGGCAGTTTGATCTAGTGAGCTAGTGGCTGGCAGCCCTGTCCACGGCAGGGAGGTTGGAACTAGATGATCTCTGAGGTCCCTTCCAACCCAAGCCATTCTGTGATTCTATGACTTTGGCTCTAGATCCAGACCGGCTTTGAAATAAGAATCAAAGGGCACATGGTCCCAAAAGTTTCGTAGTTTGTTTTGTCTCAGCCCAGCATTTTGTGTTCCCTGCCTGCCATTACAAAGCCCACTATTGAAGTTGTCCCTTCACCTGGAACATTACAAACACGGCTCATCTGCACACTCCCCTTTGGTGACTAACTGCAAGTCTTCTAAATTTGTGGGGAGCATAACTAGGGAGTAGGGCCACCCCCAGCATCTGAGGGGTAAGTATTTATGTCCCACAAAACAAGCATGGTCACAGCTGGTGCCACAGCATAACCTGGCTCTGCAAACTTGTCGAAGCAGTCAAGGAAACCGAGGGTGGGTTTAGAGCATCCCCTCCGGCAGAGAAAATGCTCTGCCTCCAGGTTGAGGCGTGTGGAGAAACAGTGCAGCAGGAAACAGTCTGAGGGCAAGGAGCTTTTAGCACAGCGCTGGGACAAGGTCATTTGATGTCCTTCTGTAAAGAGCTGTAGTTTCAGGAGGTGTGTGTGGATCTCACCTATTTGAAAAAGAGCAACTTCAGCACCAAATGAGCAGCCCTCACCTCGAGCTAGATTGCAGGTCCTGTGGCCCTGTCAGGAAGCTCCCGTTCATTGCAGTGAAGCAGAAAACTGTGATCTCCCCTTTCTTCTTCTACTGGCACGAGCTGCAACAGGCAGGACTGGACAATGTTTGCATTGCAGTTTATAGGCTCTAGGAAAGTAAGTTAATCACTAAAAATACACAGCAGTAACAACTAGAACATTGAGAACTAGTAGGCAAAATTTAAAAATCTGGAAGTGGGATCCTGACTTTACAACAGGGAAGTCACATCTGCTTAGCAAAGCTTGCAGCTCTTTCTGTACAGCTTGCTTAAGCTACATGATTGGCTGGGTTCAAATGTTTGTCCTGGCTCTGCTCTCCAGCCAAGTTTCCCATTTCCATCCTAGAAGCCCTGCTCAGCCAGCCACTGTGTTTGCATTTGCTCTGAAGTTTCAGCAACTGCCTCCTGAACTCCAGTGTTGTCCCTGATGCAGAGAGAACCTGGTGGTTTGTTAGTGCTTACTGAAACATGTTCACAAGCAAATGCTACTAGTGAAGTTTTCCTTCTCCAGGAAATCGCTACGTCTTCTTTAAAACAGAGCAAAACAAAGTAAAACTAGCATTTTTTCATACACTGAAAACATTTTTAAAGCGCTTGCACAGAACTTGCACAGTTAGTGGTTACACATGAAAATCAAATGCATAGTCAATTTTAGGCCACTATTTCAAACTTAAAGCTCAAGAAATGAACCTCTTATTATTTAGAACTACTGAGCAGCTGCCAAGGACTGAAGTTTTTCAACTGATGGTTCAGTTCAACCATTACAAGGGAATGACAATAAACATGACTAAGACTCTAGAACAACCTCTCTGAGATTTTAAAACCTTCTGTATTAATTTGAAAATGTACAGTGGGCATCAGCATATTTTAACTAGATTACAACCTGAATTTTCATCAGGATGCTGAAACACAATTTAAAAACTATTCAAGACATGACACACATCCCCAAGATGGCAAAAACACACTGCATCCTCAGCAGAAATACTGAAGAACCCTTTTGCTATTAACTGAGTTACGTGAAATGTGAACTTATTTCATTGTTTTGACATAAGTATTTTGCCAAAACACTGCCTTTAAATAGAAGTCGTTCTCCATGTGATTAACTGTGGCACTAACCCTGAGTGCACAACATAAGCATTGCTGCATAATTTTTCCTTCTTAACTCTGAACTGCTACACAAGACTTCCACTTACCAATTCCTGAAAAGCAGCAACATTTAGAAAGTTTGGTCTCATTAAAATATGCACTACCACATCTACAAGTGACAAAGCTCTGCTAAGATGATCTCATCTGCAGGTGATATGAATTAAATATATATTTATTTATACATCTAAAGTGCAAATATCTACCCAATGATAACTGCAGAGAAAGAATAAGAAAAAAAAATACAGCCCAGCTGCAGAGAAGATTTATGCCAGCCCATTCTTCTGCTTTGAACCTCAATCTTAACAGCCACATTGCAATTATTCTAAATATTGATGTTGGCCACGCTGAAGCCAGAGGCAGAGAATCCTGCAGACTGCTGTCCAGTCAAGTTTGCACTTGACTTTTGCTAGTATAAATCAATTAAAATATTGAAGTCCAAATGGGACATACTAAAACCCTACAGGTTTGGGTCTCTGTTCTCAGTGAAACTCAGCTTTCAGAAGAAACAAAGTCACAAAGAGCTAACAGTTCTCTCCCTAGGACAGCTCTTCCAAGGCTTGGAACAAGTTTCCCCAGTTGTTTCACTGTGAGAACAGCTTAAGCTCCCAAAGGCACACACGAGATCACACCTGTGTTTCACAGAAGTGAAAAGAAGCACCCACAAATTAAAACCAGTGACCAAATTAAAAACAATTATTAAAGTCCACCTTCCAAATTTCCTGATCCAAACGTACCCGAACAACCTGGACTCTCCATTTGTTAGAGTGGGCCAGCCATCAGGATTAGCAGGCGCTCCAACAAAACCCAGTTCGGAGCACCTTGCTCCCTATCACCCTGACTTAAGGCCTGGGCTTGATTCAAGCCAGGCACCAGAGCTACGCTGAGGGCAGCGGGGTGGGGAGCTAAGCGGTGCCTTCCCAGCCCTTCTGACAAGAGTACCCTCTCCAATACCGACAGACAGCTCCAGCAGCACGGGCTACACTCAGCCCGGTGCCTGACACCTTCCAGGCTGATACGGTGCCAGTTCAGCTTCTGTTATTAGATAACCTGCAGAAACCCCAACCCAGTAACTGCAAAAATGCAGCTGGGGGTGGATCAGTGCAATGGGTTTGAGTCCACAGCGAAACTGGTTGTGTGAAAAGGCAGCAGCTGAGTGCAGGGCTAAGGGGGAAAATAATCACAGGTGGTGCTTCAGAATGTTCTCCCTCAGACTGCTATCACTAATCCTCTTCAGCATTTTTAAAGTTACCACCCTTTCTGCTTATCACTAAAAGCTGAAATACCACTGAAGTCACTGTGATAAGAAAGCTTACCAGAATCAGTAACTAGAGGTTAAATACGACAAAGGTGGAGACAGAAGCAACAACCCAGCCGCCTCTGCTTCATCAGAGCAATGGAAAGGCCCTGCTCCACGGCCCCAGCCATACAAGTCCCTTGCCTGTAGCATGGGAACGAACTGCATTTTAGATTATTTATGCAAGTAGTTGTCCCGACAGTCTTTTTCCTTCCCCTCC
>VXAV01004246.1:182479-203373 GCA_013399715.1 Alectura lathami
CTGTATCTGGAGCTTCGCTTCACTTGATCTTCTTGTTTATCTGCAAACTCTCCCAACATTGGACTCTTTCCCATGGCTTTCCACCAAAGCAACTGTAAGAACTCTGAAGGAATGACCTCTGAGTTCTGAGACACACAACATATGTTTTTATATTGGAAACTCGATGTTCCTTTCAGAAGTTGGGTACAAGGTGCCCCAAAGGTTAACCCAAACTAAATACATGTTGTTGTTTGCAAAGACAAGCTAGGAACGTGCTGTAAATTACTATAGCAAACTACAAGCAAGACAGCTCTGAAGAACTGTGGTTTAAGAAGTTTTAAAGTTGTAGGTTCATAAAAGGGTGCTGCCATGAACCCCTAAGAAGTCATGAAAGAGACAGCACAGAGACAGGAGATGAGACAACTGCTTGCTGTCTCTTCCAGTGCAAGAGGCAGTGACCCACAAGTGAACTAGTAATCTAAAAATGAAACTAGCAGGAGCCAAAGCAGATAAGAGTGGCTCTTCCTGCAATAGCGAGGATGTTTCCACAGGCTCAGCACAGGAGTTCACACAGACACACTTGAAATGCATCCCGCGGGGTTTGCCAAGCAGTCACCAAGTGAAGCTGAGGAAATCCCCCCAGCTGAAAGCACTTCAAGCTGTTGCTGTGCTTTTCTTATTCTTCATTTTCTTCAGGAGTCAGCTCATGCCGCAGCTGCCCTCACGGCCCACACGTGGCAGAGCCCAGGCAGCCCCATGCCCCACAGAGCGCTTCTTCAGAGCAAGCACGCAGCTGGTGGCTGTATCTCGCTGAAGCACTGCTGAGTTTGCTGGCTTGGTGGTGCTGGTGAGGGTTTAAAAAATAAAAAGAGGAGATTTACCATCTCTTTAATAACAATGAAAACATTACCTGTCCCCCCAAAAAAGAGGCATCCTTAAAGGGCTGGGAAATCAAATGTGCACAAAGCATGAGGGATTAAGAAACCAAATTGCTTATTATGTTATTTTGATAAGACAAAGTTTAAGGATGGAACCACTCCTATTAAGAATTTCATCTTCATGTTGAAGATGAAGCTCATCTTATTTTTGTCTCAGTACTACAGCCCCAGAAGAGTATTGTCTTCTATACGATTTAGCCTCACCTGAAGGAATTACAAAAGAAGCTATCTGTGAAATCAGGTTTGTTTAAAATCACTGCAAATTAACTGAAATCCTGTGTTATTAAAATGTTCTCTTTACAGTCCCTTCTGGAAAAACAGTGATATACCTCTTCGTTACAAAATAACCCACTAACTGCATAATTTCCTCTCAGTTGTGCCAAAGTTCCCCGGACTCTGCAGGACAGATTGTCGGCATCAGGTCATGCATGCTTGTCACACGCTGCGGAAGCAAGCATCCACCTCCCTGACAGAGCCAGCACTGAGAGAGCAACAACACCAAGGAAGATTTTTCATAGAATCATAGAATGGCTTGGGTTGGAAGGGACCTCAGATATCGTCTAGTTCCAACCCCGCTGCCATGGACAGGGCTGCCAGCCACTAGCTCACTAGATCGAACTGCCCAGGAACCCATCCAGCCTGGCCTTGAAAACAACAAAACTTTTCACAATTTCCAAAGATTTCCAAAGATCGTGTGTTTATTTCTAGAGATTGCAACAGGCAAACAACTGAAGGATAACAAGTTGTATGTTGTAACTGCCCACACACGTGAATGCATCCCTTCAATCAATCAGGCATTCTGAGGTGCTTCATCCCTCTTTCTCTCCCATGTAACGAAGCAAGAACACTTCACAGAAGCTGACACTTACACACCCCTCAGGGCCCCTAAGTGCCCTTTCTTCAAAAAAGAAAAAAAAAGTAGTGGTAGGCTGGCATAGCTTGGCAGCATTTCCCCAGGACCTCCTATAAGGAGAGCTACAGAGCCAGGAACAACATCAGTGAAACCACTCTTTGCTGGTGCCAAGGGATGTGAGCACTTCTGACGTGCCTCAGGAAGTCTGTCTCTTCCTCACAAGGAAGGCAGGAAGCTTCTGAAAGCAATTAGACTAAGGGCAACCCAGAAAACTTAGTCATGACGGCCACCTGCCACAGTGGAGGGAAGCTATCGAGATGAATCTTCTAGAAACGAGGTGCACACAATGAGCTGCAGCAGCACAAGCTGTCCCTCAGCAGCTCTTTCACCACTCCTCTTACCTTTTCCTGATCCTCACATCATGCTGCTGTGAAACGTGGCTTTACCGCTTGGTTCAAAGCTGTAAACCACAACCTATATGCCCCCCAAAGCATCTCTGCGACCTTCACATTTGTGCAGAACACAACTAGTGTCATCTTGGATGGAGAATAAAACAATTAACTGCAGAGGAGTCCCAAGGGACACAACTCTCCAGCTGATGATTGCTTCCTGGCATTCCAGGACATTTTATGAACTTAGAAGATGTATGTCAGCATACCAAAAATGAAGCAAGACTATGTGAAAGAAGCCAGAAGTCAGGCTTTGAGGAAAAGCAGCATCACCTATGCAAGAACACATTCTTCATTTCGGTTTGGATCACGAATAGGAACACCCTACAGTCAGCAAGCAGCAGGATGACCAACTTCAGCCTTTGGGCTTGTGAGCAAATGAAAACCGTGACCCTGGCTCGGGGAACTTGAGCTACCAGAGTCAGCATCGGTTCCAGCTCCCCATTTCAGTATTTGGGGAATGAGCCCGGGATCTGAAAGCACGAGGACGTAACTCAATGAGTAGGTACAACTGGGGGCAGACTAACAGCTGTGCATAAAAATCACATTTCACTAACCTGATTTAACCACATCTGCTGATAACCTCTACCACGTCAAGAAAACATGTCACCTTACCAGAACTGTACTGTTATACAAACAGAAATAAGCAGAAAACGACCTCAACATTTTCAGAAGTATATGTGAATTTCTCCTCCTCATCCATCATAAATATTTACAAGTGGCACTGTTTATCCTAGGACTGCTTTAAACCAGCAAAATTTGCAAACAGGAAAGGGAGAATCTAAAAATGAAAAGTGACACACAGTATTGATTACTGACTGCAAATGATTCCGTTACTTTTTGTTGTTGTTGTTTTTATTTGTTAGGGAAATGCAATAAGAATCCAAAATATTAACTTACCTCTGGAAGTTTTTAAAAATCTTGTGTAGGAATAAATATGCTCCTTCAATAACAACATCTGCACCACATTCAAACTACTCCAGTTAAAAAGAAACTATGTTGAAGAGAGTCTGTACAGCTATTAAGTCATTTATTTAGTAATTTCTCTGTGTTAGCCACAGTACTTCTTGTCTTATTTTAGAATTTATTTTTACCTTATTGGTCAAAAGCATAGAAAAGAGAAAATACATTTCACAATGGCAAAAACTGAAATTCCTGGTTTACAATTGTACAAATACAATTCATTTATTAGAAAAAGCCTGTGTTTTTTTTTCCTCACTTCGCTGCATGATATAGTCCCAAATTCCTTTTCTGTGAAGAAACAAAATGGTTTATAGCAATAACGCTAAGGAACAGCTAATTTTGGCCCCATGTCTTCAAAAAACCATGAATGCAGGAAATCACATGCAAATTCAGCGCAAAATAGCTACAGACAGACAAAAAGAAAAAAAGAAAAGTCCAACAAACCCCTCTAGAGAACTTGCACTGGATGTCATCAAAACCCGTCGCTGGTGCAGCAAGGCGTATCTATGAGATACAAAGCTGCCCTGTCACAGCACGCCGCAGCCAGCGGTCACAGCGGGACCTCTGGTGGCTGCCTGCAGAAGCTGGCTGTGCGACCCGGTCTGTGCTGCCTGCGGTTACCTGGGGGTGTTTGGGTCAAGGATGCACATGGACCAGATCCCAACGCTTTCCTTTCATTACCTGAACTTACAGGAAAATAAAAGAACTATGCTTTTATGGTATGTAATTGACTCACAGACTTGTCTACACCTTTAATATCAGAAATAAAAATATTCATTTTATACATTAACACTATATTGCTGTAATGCAACCTATTAAACGCCATGTTCTTGAGTAATCTGCTGTAACCGGGATACAGGTCCTGGGAGTGCTGTCCCTCAAAAGAAGAGCATTCTATGCAGCACAATATTACACAAGCATTCTAAAAAGTCACAGGCTTGAGAAATAGAAAATCACCCTAATCTCTCCAAAACATAGATACTACAAAAGAACTACAGCATTTTAACATTTTCCACTGATAGTGCTACCCTCATTCTGGAGCTAAGACAATCTATCCAAGCTTCTCCAGTTGGTAAGTAATCTGTAATGAGGCCAGAATGCTTTACTACAGCTACAGCATTACTTTCCTTAGGTTCTGCGTGCTCCCCCTCCAACAATACCTTTGAAATACCGTAACACCAATTAAGAGGTTGTTTCTCCTTCCACACCCGCTTGTCATGTTTGTGTGCTGGGGAAATGACCAACTGATTTTCCTCAGAACCTTCTCTTCTGATTGGGATGATGATCTGACTATAATCCTCAATCCCAGAATTGTAGGCTTCATTTTCATTATAAAAAATGCACTTCTGAAAAGACCAAGGAACCACAAACTACATCATTTAAGCATTACAATACCTTATTTTACAACTGTAGTGTTTGCATATCGTGGTTTCAATGAAATTTAATAGTTATAAATATTTTTAGATTCTTAAGTACTCTAGGTTCTAGAGAAAGTAGCATGGATCATCAATACTCTCCCATTTGAAACAAGAAAATAAATAAAAGTTTAAGTGTTAAAACTAAGAAAAATATTTCTGTACATTGTACAGTACCTTTTGGTTAAAGCTTCTTAGAAAAAATATAGTTATGTGTTTTAAGCATTCCAGTTACAGATAGTTCAGTATTAAAATTTCAAGGTTCCCATCATGAAAAAAATATTGCATTTTTCCATAGTTGCAGCAGAAACTGTCTGTCTGTGAACAAGGCTTCAGTCTTTAAAAATATATTGATAGCATGTATGAACTCAAATGAAACCTTACAAAAATAATACAGTACTGAGGATGTATGGTTGTTGTGCATTAAGGATTTAAATTCCTTCTTGTTCCAAAAAGCAGAGCTAGAGAGCCCACTGGATATCACTGAGTTCAGCGGGGTCCCCGAGTCCTCCATCGGCCTCCAGGTAGCTCATAAGAGCGGTCATAGCAGTGTCGTCATTGTCACAGATTGCAAAGTCCAGCTGGGAGTTACCACCTATAAAATCATGGAAATGTTTAGGTATGCAGTACAAAGCAGGAATACTATGGTATTGTTCCAAACAGATTTGTTTTTCAACAGCCCCTTTCTTTGAAGTGGAGACAAACACTTCCATGTCGATGTCAAACACTAAAACAACAGCAATAAAGGCTGTCTGCAGGCTGTCAATGGCGAGCTAATAGAACTTGTATCCTGGCAGTGAAGTTCATGCCACTGAGGTAGAAAGCTGCTTCCCACTGAAGTGGCAATAACTGGGAAACACAACCACGTGCCTGGATTTTCATCTGCTGTGCTATGCCAGATCAACTCCTGAAACTTCATGAGTTATTGTATGTTGGCTCGAGAAATCAGCTCTATACCCTTGCTTTCAACAACAGGAAACAGCTTTAGCTCAAGTATCAAAGAAAAATGTTGCCTTGGCTATCCTGGATAAATGTTCTTTCAAATCCTTATTTGAGGATCGCAGCTTACCTGGAAGAGAGCTGTAAGTAAACCTCTACCGACTGACCATACACAAGGACTGGGAAATTTCTAAGAGCTGAGGTACAGGATAAGCACAAACACAACTTGCACAGCACCTCTGTCTTTCATGTTAAAAATAAAACAACAGCTTTCTCCTCTTTCAGGGTCAGGGAATCCTATACCCAGATAAACTGCTGACTTAGTGCATGTTTGAAGGAGGGGAGAAAACAGTTCTGAAACATTTTTACTAGCCCCTTCTGCATGACTCCTCACAATCTGGAGCTAAGAAAGAGAGAAAATACAAACAGGACAGCAGTTCACAAATTTCAGCCAGCTCTTTTACTGTGCACCATGATGCTTCTCCTTACCCATCTCTTGCTTCTGCAGAGAAGACTCATAAGTACCTACCTAAAGCAGCAGAATGCAAGAATATAATCACAAACTTCTGTTGCAGAATTTGATTTTTGTCATGAAAACCAATAACTGATTGAATTTTGTTGTTCACTTTCCAGTGACAATACATCTCTTTTAAGTCCCCTCATTTTAATAAGGGCACAAATCTCTTGAAACTTACAATTTATGCATGGTTGTATACTGGTGCACTCAAAAAAATACAAAATTATAAATGGCTTTCCCTGCAGCCCCCAAATATCCAAAAGAGAAAGAAATCTTACTGAGGAGAGGCTCATTGCTGGGAAATGGAATAGCACCCTGGTTTTGTTCTGAAGCCTCCAGAACTTCTGCTTCTGAAGGACACAACTGAACCAACTCTTTATTCGGCACCTGGAAAAACACAAGGAGTAGAGGGGTGGAATTAAATTCTAAATTTAATCACAATTATTGCATTACTGAAACATTTTAAACTGCTATCAAAGTATTAANACTTCACAGTGATGGCAGCTGCACCATTGAGCGTTTAACTCAACATTCAGCAAACAAATCCAGCACAAGATGTACTGTCACACACTTGCCATGTCTAGTACCATAAAGTACACGCTCCCAGTGACATCATCTGTGTCAGTACTGACACACTCTTGCTAAAAGATCCAAATCCTCATACCTTCTGCTTCTCATATCTGCATTTTATATGCACTGAACTATATGAATGACGAACTTGTATCTTTTCTATTATTTTACATCTTGTTACCATGATAAAAATCAAAGTAGTTTTATGAGAAAAACTAGGCTAGCAACAATAGAAGGGGAAGTCATCCTAACGCCATCATACCAGCAAAAAATATATTTTTCCATTTGTTTAATGTCTTACTCATATATGCGATTTAGCAGAATAGATTCTTTGTGTTGCCTGACTTGTGTCTATTCTGATAGGAAATTAATAAAGAAATTCTTTACCCAACAATTCTAAAACAACTAGGGCACCAACGGACAGAGTAAAGGAAAACCTTCAATGAATACAATGATAAGATGCTGCAGCTGCAGACAGTTCAGTACACAGAAGTCAACTAACGCTTAGGATGCCAGGCCCGCAGTAGGGAAGGGGAGAACTGAATGTCATAAAAAGGGAGGAAGCCGAAACAATCCCCAGTACAGAATGGTACTGCTACGAACTGAAAGTGCAATGGAAAGATAAGCTGTCTTTACATGGAAAAAAAAAAATTACATTCAAAGTAGCATAGAAGTAAAAGTTGGTTCAGATAGTGCACAACATACTAGTAATGATATACAATACACCTAGGTAAAAAGTGTTTATTTCATAGATATAGCCAGTAAATACGATAGATGAACAAAGTAAGATGTTCATCCACACTTTTTAGTAGACCATTGGAGTACTTTCTTAACTAGAAGTTTTAACCATTTGAAAGCTGTGAACATGCAGCATAGTTTTAAAAGGGTCTTCAGGAACACAAAGGTTAAAGAAGAGAAAAAGCATTTGAGAGAAAGCAAGAGCTGGGATTTTATTTAGGTTGTCAAACTGAACCCAAGCATGTAGAAACACCCGTACTCTTCGATGATGACTTAAAAAAAAGTGCTCATGCAATACAAAGTTCAGAAGGGTTCTTACCACACAAATTATACTCATCATGTTAGCATATCACATAGCTTCAGCAAAGATCCTAGTAACTGAGTAGGGACAGTAGTCCTCTTAGCCTCAGGGAGTGGCTCCTTATGGCCTGAACGATGTCCCAGAAACTAAGGTGGAAATTCTGCTGCTGTCATGTGTGCTGTGAAGCCAACTTTCATAGCTGCCATGTTGTTGGCAATACCTTACACGTTCCCTCACAGAAACAGAAGCCAGAGTAATCTGGCTCAAACGTAGGCTTTGAGCTGACAGTAACCTTTTAATTTTGTTTTACAGGCAGTGATATACTCACATTGCTGCAGTTTACACTTAAAGCTGGTGAAGGTGACTTTCTCAAGAGATGTGATGGACTTAACTCCCCAGATGGTGAAGAATGCAACCTAAAATTGTATATGTACAGTTGATTTACCAAGTCACAGTGATCATGAAATGAAAAACAGCCTGTTGCAGAACCCGCTAGACCTCTCCTCCCCAGCGATGAAGTATGAGCCAGCCAATCTGAGACAATGTTGCTTTAGATTCTCCTGCAGATTCTAAATTCTCTTGCTCTTGCGTTGATCATGCAAAAAGCAGAAGAGATCAATGAAGTCCATTGGTCTTAATGACTTGAGTATACTTTTATTTTTCTCTTGAATCATCAGCACTAACAGACCAAAGAACAGAAGGTTTCACTTATGCACACAGCAACAAATAGGCAGATCTGAAATACACATCATATATAGACAACATCAGGCCGCTCTGCTGAACAGTGGAGGGAGAACTAACAACACGTCCTCTTAACACTCCCACTACTATTACTTTATACACCTGTCTTTCCACATTTTCATTAAATTCCAACTCAGTAACTAGAATTCTTTGAGATCCTGCTCATCCTCCCTCACCAAACATGCTGGATATGAAACTAACATCTAAAATGTCACACTGGGGACCTTTGGACAGCTTGCTCCCACCTCCCCCTGCTCCTCCTCACTCCCAGAGGACAGGGCTAGAGAAGTGGGGCACTCCGGATGCTTCAGTTTCCATCACTTCCTCTGACCCTAAATGGGGTAAAGGAGGAAAGACAGGAAATGGGTGCATGCACAGCCTATCTTAGGTAAGTGCAGTTGCTTGCATGGAATATTTATTAGTTCTCTACATTCCAACACCCAGCGTACAATTTGGTACGCTGTACTGCTGTCTCTAAAAGCTGCGATAGGAACTCCAGACTGAATGGATTCTAGCATTGCTGGAACTGAAGTGATCCTTTCTCAGATGCTAAACCAATTAAGATATGCTTAAGATTCAGAGGTGCGGATATAGCCCTAAACTTTTTGAAAATTTAGCAATGGCTGATGCACAGCTTGAAAGTCATCTATGCCACATGGATATTAAAAAATGAGAGGAAATTCACGTATTAAATGCTTTCATTCTGTTGGATTATGTCTGCAGTCACAGAAGTGTTTGATGAAAAAGAGCTAGTGTTAACTTCTGTTGGCCACTCCTTTGTCTGATTTTGATCACCTCATTGTAACTCAAGATGGTAACCCGATTGTACTTTCCAGCTGGGAAGAAATACATCAGTTTTCTGCAACTATTTTGGAGCAGCGAACTACATCTGGGTGCAAGCAATTGTGCTGACATTTTCAGAAACATTCAGTTCTTACTGATGAGGCCTTCAGCAGTCATTTGTACTTGTGAATGCCTCTTCCTCTTAAAGAGATTGAAAATCACTTTTTTTCCCTGAGATACAGGCTGTAGGATAAATATGGTGCCAGAGATCCCAGTCACACGGTGCAAGTACTCATTTCTACAGCTGGCTTCTTTTCATAACTGCTCCTTGGTCACAGACTTTACCAATTCTGCATGACTTTGCTCTCACCCTTTTCCTTCATCTCCAAAGCAACCTCTTGGGCTATTAGTTTCAGCACAGGTTTATTCTCAATTTCCAGGGTCCATGGACAACTAAGATCACTGAACAGACACCTGCTCAAGGCTACAATGGCTCAGAACTCTGCAGCCAACGGAGCAGGCAAGCAAAACAGTTCCTTTCAAAATATTTTGACATTGTCTGTTACTTGAGAACTGTTCCCAAAGAAAGCTACCTAACACTGCTTCCTTTTCTAACCAGCTTTCAAGATGTGAACACAAGCGAGAAAAACACAAAGGTCAAACAATGACTTGAAGAATAACTGATGAAGCTTCTTCAGGCATGTGCTGATCACTGCCAGCACTTTCACAAATATTTTCTGGAAAGTAGCTATTTGAACAGCCTCACTTTTCAAATGAGACGCAAGTCTGGACTAACGCTGCCACTGGACCTTCCTGATAAGTTGTTTTGAGAAATCAGAGGGCTAAACGTCCTTTTGCCTTGAACTGTTGTTCCATTAAGGAAATCAAGACATCTACAAAATGAACTTTCGATGGATAGGGAGATACACATCAATAGCTTCACGCTTACGGTAGGCAGACAATGAGAGAACATTATGGCAGTGTTAGTAATATGGAGGTTGAAGTTTTCGATCAATAAATTCAATTTCTGTAAGGTCTGCAGTGGACTAAAAATATTCATTCTTCTTTTGGGGTGAGCATGAACTAACGAACATCTCCTTGAAGTACCCCCAAAGAGGTTTTATTCAGTATGTCTCAACTCTACAGCAGAATTCCATTTAAACACCCCTTAAAAAAAAAAAAAAAAAAGCAACATTGATTAATTCAATATCATTCTCTCTTCTCCAAATTCCACAATTCCTTCTGTTGTGACAGATTCTTCTGTTTCCTAAGATAAAAATCTTGCTCTCTCATGACCTGAACTCTAAAGATTGTCACAGAGGAGGAGCTATGGGTTGGTTTGATCTTCCTGAAAAGTTCATGAAGTTTCCCTCTGCTGCTCAGGAAGGTACTGCTACTGAAATTGTTATTTCTGCAGCACTACGAAGAGAATGACCTGATGTGAGGCCATTAAGAACAGTACTACCAAAGTGGAACACCTTGTCTTCGTTGCTGAGGGTATTAGTCTTTTGTTGCTCTTGTTACCAGTGCTTTTCCTCCTCCTTTACAGATAATGTCAGCAACCTGTCAACATGCTGTGGATGATTTTTTTCTAATAAGAATTCTGTCATCCTATCACTTCTGATGCATTTCTTCCTTCTTCCTTCCATTCAAAAGGAATGAGTCCCTGTGCCATTTGACTGTTCTAATAAATGGACATGACTTCATAGTTGGAAAGTGATTCCAAAATATGGGAAACAGAGTGAGAAAAACCTACCACTGTGACTCATCACATTTTTAAGCTCTTGCCATGATTTTTACTGTTTCAGAAAATTAAACACTGTGTTCTGATGAAAAGACAGCTGAGAAGACAACCAAGTTATGGGGAGATAAGCTGTAATCCTGGAATTCAGCATGCTGAAGAGAAAAATCAAGCTTAACCAATCTGACAGCCTTTTACAGAAAGGTGACTAGCTTGGTGCAGAGGACTTTGCAGTGTATGCTGCTTGGACTGCAGTAAATTTTTTGACACTGCTTCCCAAAACATCCTTGCAGACAAGCTGACAAGTCAGACATCTTCTACTAAAACAGAAGACGGCATGCTGTTTTGTATGCTGTGGCATATGAAACTCCTCCTTGCAGCTCCACCACTGCTTCCAAAACTAGTGCACTTCTTAGCGGAAGTTTGAATATTACTGCAGTATTTCTGCTACGGTTGCGAAATTGTCACTGGAAAGAATTACATGGGGCCTTGGAACAGACTACCTTTGTAGATAAAAACAATTTCTTGGCATTTCTTTACCTGGAACTGGAAGTTCTGAACTCAGACAAATGGCTTCATGGGCCAAAGCTAACACTTAGATGACGTCCTATCCTGATGAGATGATAGTACCATTATGCTGGATTTGACCCTAACAAACATGGTTGGAACTTCTGACGAAGCCTTGACTCCTGAAAGAGCTGTGACTGAGAACAGACTTTTCCTGCACGTGTGAATCCCAAAGTCATGAAATTAATTGGCTCAGAGACTTTTTAAAAATGTCCTTAAACAACAAATCCTGATAGGGTGTAAACTGATACAGAGCGATAACCTCTCTCTCTATAAGCAAGTCAGGCACAATATAAAAAATACAGAAGGGCATCTTCACATTTAAATTATGTTTCTTACTTTGGAATTCTTTTGGTATGCTGCAAACGTACCAAAACAAATTAGTTTTAAAAGGCTCAGTCTTTAACTAACAGCCTGAATCTTGCATAGATTTCCGTTTGGAATGATGCAGTCCAATTTTTAAAACCTATGGTTGGGTTCTAGGAAGCAATTGAGCTAGCACTTTACATTCAGGACAATCAGAAACGGACAAGACAGGCTATGAAAGCTCTCCACTGGGTACTGTTTCAAGGAAATCTCTGTAGAGAGCGTGAAACTATCAGGAAAATACAAACACCACTCACGGGCAACTAATTTTGCATTCCCTAATGGTCTATCCACCCATGTCAATTTGAAGTGGAGAAGCATGACAGTAATACTTTTGAAGTCACAGTTACATAATTCTTCCATTAACAAAGGAAATTGCATGTCCAGAACAAAACTATTTATCAAGGCCAGTGATGTGTATGGCCATGCACGAGACCTACAGTAGGTTATAATGTGTACCATATAATGCTACTGCTCAACCAGAAAATATTTAATGCATATAATAGAAATGAAACTCAAACAGTCCCCACATAACCACGTATCCCTCTTCTCCATCTTTACTTTAAAACCTAACAAATAACAGTAAGGGTTTATTACCTTTGCAATTCTAATATTTCATTTGCAATTTCGGTTCCTATACTTCCAGCACCAAGAACTGTTCCAGAGGACATTCCAGGTACACTCACTAAAGACTGCTTTACAGCATCTACAGTTAATAAAATACAACAAAATCTTAAGTTTGCAGCAGTTTCATTACACAGCAAGCCACAATCACCTCAAGGATTCATTTTACAGCAGTTTTTATTCTTATCTCTTATAGTCTGAAATGAAATTCTATAAAACACTAACTGCATGTGGGTTACTGTAAGTCTTATTTGAAATACAGATCAGTGAATAATATTAACGTGAAAACTGATGGTCTACAGTAATGAAATTACTAGCCTTAATCATTACCACCTCTTGTCTCTCTCAGACAATGCAAAAAGAATGAGGAAAAAATGTTGCATCTTCACAAACATGTTATTAAAAGGAACCGCAAAAGCAAATATAAAAAAAACTCTATAGCAAGAGAAAAGAAAACCACATAGAAATCAGGATTTATGCACAGCATTTTTAACAAAATACATATCTTTATTACCCTTTATTCTGTAGCTAAACTTGTTCAACTGCATTTCTGCAGAAAAAGAGAAAAAGCATGAAGAGACTCTGTGACAGAAGCACAATATCCCATCAGCCAAAAAACCTAGCTATAGCAGGAGTCGCTAGAGGGAAAACAGATGCTGATCACAGTTACGTGAACTACATGAACAAGGATGCTGTAAGTAACAACATATCACCAGAATCACCTTTAAAAGTTATTCTTCCTTGCATAACAACTCAGCATAAAAAAAAAAAAAATCCTGGATTGAATAAACCTAAAATTCCAAAGATTGATCAGGAGATATGATAGATCATCTATGACAACTGTAAGAAGCAACACTTGCCTTCTGCAGGCTGGGAACCATAGGGGACCTGTTCTTCAGCAGACTCATTATGACCTCTGAGATTAAAATAAAAAAGCAAACCAACAAGTCAGCAACCTTTTCAACGGTTAAACCCAGTGCATTTCTGTTTGATTTCAATCAGTACTTTACACAGAGGAAAACTAACATGCTCAAGCTAGTAATAAAATGAGATATTCCTTACATATTTCAGTGTTCGATCCTTTGTACTGTTGCTTCTGAAGCAGTGAGTGAGAAACCAATTCCACTCATTCCCCAAGTAAGTAAGAAAGGCCAATACAGTTGTCTGTGTTTCACAATGAGAAGAAGGCTGCCATGCTGACTTACAGGAGGGTGAGCCACTAACTCAACACAACTGCTAGGAGGATACAGCAGCAGCTACTATCTGCCAGCAGCTGCTGGCTGCCTCCCCTTCTCCCAGACAGCTGAGATGCCTCAACCTCCAGGGCAGGCAAAAGTGGTCTTTGGCTGCTGGCAGCACAGCCTGCTTTAACTGCTCTCCTCTGTCTTCTTGAGGAAAAAAGGCACAGGCAAAACAGGCATGGATATTGACTTCGGCATGAACCAACTACAGAACGGGTAAAAGGCCCCCCTGACAACTTGATCTAACAGAAGTAAAATAACCTTCCTCCCCCTCTCAAAAATCCAGCCATTGGCAAAGGTGTTCCAGTATCTTTGGAGCAATCCAAATTACCACTCCACTACAAGGCAGTGGGAATAAAATGTAATTTTAAAATTAGAATTAAACACACACTCCAACTGTTCATTTACTGTCTCATGGGATGCTCCCTTGCAACCAGTTTGGAGAGTATCTTTTTGTCCTGCCTTGCACGTCTATGATCTATCAGCTATGCTTCTCCTTATTCTGAAACATGCAGTCTTAAAAAGTTCTGAAGGAAAAGAAGAAATACCTTCACATTTCCATTTATTTGTTCCTATTTTCTTAAAAGATCTTTCCTCTCTTCCTTCAAGAAACATTCTCCTCATTTTCACACTAGTAAATTGCATGATTTTCATAGCTAAATCCATGACTTCAGCCTGAAATCAAAATTAACTTATAAACGCAAAATGTTCTTCCAGCTTACTCAGCCTCTTAGTACAGTGTTAGTATTTTCTGCTCTTGTTCTCCATCTTAAACAGGTTGCATTCTACTAATGCTAACTGTACTAAAGACCAAAATTAACATGGGGATTCATATGATGGATTACTTACAACACCACCGTGTTGTTTGATACAATGTACTCCAGCTCTTTGGTCCATGGATTCATGAAACTAAACCATTGACTCTTCAAAGTAATATAAGTTCCATCTTTTGCTCTAAATTTGTAGGAATTGGTAAACACTTTCTCTTTATTCTGTAACACTAGATAAGAAAGAGAAATTATAATTGCTATATTTATGCTTCTAAGCACAGAGTCAAGCTAAAAAAAATCTGTTTTGTGATATAAAAACAAAATGCTTTTGATGCTCAGAAATGCAAACCAAGTGCCAAAAAAAATTCACAGGATAAGACCTCTACCGAAATCCAGCCACAGTTCTAACAATGCTATTAATCTTAAAGGGAAGCCCACGTACTGAGTTTCTCCAAACCACTAACAGGAAGTCTCCTGACTTGGTGAACTGTTGTAAATGGTGTCGTTAATCACACAATTAGGCACACCTGCTCTTCAGGACTCCTTCCTTATTCTTATAAAGGATTGAAGCAGAGGGCTGAAAGCAGTATTAACACTGCTCCTCTACAGTTAAAGCACTGCTCCAAGATAACAGAAGCTTCTCCCTGGTTTTCCTACACGCTTTATGTGGGCACGTCTTGATGTAGACATAGGAAGGGGTAATGCTAACGTTGCTTAACTTCATTAATTCCCAGCTTCTCGTTTTTTTGATTTGTACTGTTCTGACACAGCAATTACAAGTAGTTGTATACAGCCTGGGATGACCAATCATTTTGTACCTTCTTTATGTTTTTCAGCCAGATGATTGTGATCATCTTGATGGCAGTACTCGTAACAAGAAGTTCCTAGAAGCTCTTGTGGCAGATACCCTAAAATTGCTGTTGCACTGTTAGAAATAAAAACATGAACCGCAGTGGATTCAAACAATTGCAAAGCTTGCTTTCTTCAGTATCAAATAAGGCAGAAAATGAATATTTAAAGAAATAAACACTTGTGATCATGTCTGGGAAAAGATATAGCATTAGGACAGCCCTAAAACAACATGAAATATCAGCTGCAGTTTACCTTGGATCTGTCTGCAATGAATAATACAGGATACCAAGATTTTGTAATGAGTATCAATACAAAGACAAAACAGCAGTGTTCAAATATGCAACCTGTGTGTATGCACAATTTAAATGCACACCAAGTCCACATGATTATTAGCTCTTCCAATTAGCCACTGAAGAGCACTGAACCCACCTGACCAATAGCTGAATTTTGCTCTGCCATGCTAAGGAATAGGTTTGAACTGACACTTTTAGATAAAAGATAAGATGACCGAAAGCAATTTGAATCTTCCAGTGAAAATAATGAAACTCAGAATGTGAAAAAGTAACAGTCTATATGACAAGCAAAAATTTCTTTTAGAGAAGTTCAGTAAATAGGAACTCAGCTTTCATTCTAATGAACTAAATTGGTAACTGCTTTGAATATAACGTAGTTGTTCCAAACATTAGTATTTAAAGAAGCAGTAATTTTTGGTGAAGGGCTTACTGCTTTTTTTTGCTGTGTCAGAGAAACTTAGATACAAATAGAAGTAATGCATATAGCTATGACACACTAACTTCAGATTTTTATTCATGAATAAGTGAGTGTATTTTATGACACATTTTCACATTGCTAGCCCACCTTTTCCTACAGGACCACAAACTATTTTGCTACATTATGTTTTGTTTAACAAAAACAAAGCCCAAGGACTCAGACTCACAAGAGAGCTCTTCCTGTGTACAGCATCTAGAAATTCTACCCTGCTTGAAAAAAGACAGTTCTTTCTGACAGAAAAATCAGAAAACCTAACCAGTCATGTCATTTTCATTTTCTCTTCATTAAAGAAGAAAACTCTTACCGCTGATCTACATAAACAAATTTTCCATCCATGGCAAATCGTGTAACAAATTCTGTTGCTTTCACTTTTATCTCTCCACTCTTTTGTGGAACAATGTAAGGGTGTAACCTCCCAATTGCAACAAGACAGTTAAAGTTACTACTGTCCTTTTCTACATCACTTTCCTCTTCTACTCCCACCTCGTTAGGAGGCCAGTTCTTCATATACCCAGTACAGTGAATGGTACAGTATTTTCTGTGATCTAATAAAAACAAATAAAACAAGCAGTTAAGGTTCAAAATGTAATTAAAACAAACAAATAAAAAAACTCCTTCACCTTACCACCAGCAATCACATTTTATGCATATCTACAACAACTGCAGAAGGCTAAAGATAATTTTACACAGTGCTTTGAAATTAATTTTGTACTACTTAATTTTGGCTTACCTTAAGAGAGTCCTTCTAACCCTACATAAGATTTAGGAAGATACGTTATAGGTGTTGGCAGTGCAAACAGTCTCACAGGAAGAAGAATAAACCAACAGTTTAGTAACCCACACCTTCTCTTTCATATGGTTTCTTATATGTTGTAAATTAAAATAAACGAGAGAGGCATTCTGTAGCTTCCAAATCAATTTATCGTTGTGAACACTATGATCTTAGCATACTTTCACTGCAGGTACTAAAAGAATCAGCCAAGACAGAAACCCAAAACAACCCAGATCACTTTCCATTTATCTCAGGGTTCCGAATTCTTCATTTTTTTCTGGGAACACAAACACTTAAAAAGATTTAAGTTACAGCATGCACTGTCATTCATTTCTATGGCTGGTAGTGACTCTTCTGCTTACACAGTATGCCAAGAACCTCATTTGCATTGATCCACAGAGATGACACTGTATCCTACAGTAGCTGTCTTTCAAAAAAAAAAAAAAAAAAAAAAAGTACCCTCAACATCTGTATTTTACCAAATTATGATTTACATACATTTGACTGCATTAACTCTTAACTATGGCAAACACAAACGAACTTCGTAAGTCAAAAAACCGAGTTATCTTACTGTGACTGTCAGTTTCCCAGATTTTCAGTGTGATCTCTCTGCTTTCCAAAAAAAAAGTCTGAGAGCTGACTTCTTATCTCACCAAGTTAGTTGGCACACCAAGGGAAACAAAATTCTATTTACTTACAATGACAGATCTATTTTAAAATTTATCCTTCCATGGCAGATCTCAACAGTAGCAGGTTACATTGAAATAAAAAATAATTTCTGCACACTTTTTTTTTTTTCCCCAAACATCAATGCTAAGATATTAAACAAAAGATGGAAATTACATTTTAAAAAAGATACACTCAGAAAACTTGACAAGAATATACTGCTGTACAGGCATACCAAAACCAAAAGGGAAACTATAAACCAAATTAAAGTTACTGGGAAAAGAAATGGAATTACACTGATAAATTAACTTTACTATCCAAAGAAAAAAAGAAAAAAAGGAAAGTCATAATTTGTAAGTACACACAACACAAAATGTAAATGAAATTAAAAAGTTTTTACTTGCTTTTTTTCCTCCAAACAGTAGATTTTGCAGGCCTTATTCATCTAGTTATCTTCAAGACATACATTTAGTTTCATTCTTCTGTTCTGCTCCAGTGCTTTCAAAAACTTCCCTCAGACTTTAAAATTTGACTAGAACAGACTGTGTGCTCCTAAACCCACACTGTAACTCAGGTTCCTTCCTCCCTCCCTCTTTTCAGGAGTGAACAGGGAGGAGAAAGAGTACAATTAGACTGCTTTTTAAAACTCATCTCTGGTGCATACTTACACTTCTCTACAGCTATTTTGTGAGAGCAGTGATAACTACAGGTGTCGCACTATTGACTTGGAAATTAAAATGTATCAAATTTCAAGGCAGAAACCCCCCATTTCAGCCACACTGTTTGAATACCTTTCTTCTTTGGGTTGGACAAGCTCTCCTTCTCTTCTTTGACTGTGGTCCTACTACACTTTATCCGACAGAAGAAGGAACGTCGAGCGCCAGAATTCAGTCGAGCTGGTCCAGCTTGAAAATCTGTGTGTACTTGCAAGCCAGCTTACAAAAATTTAGTAAAGTAGTTAAAGAAAACAAAAATGTAACAATAAAACTGCTGAGTCCAAGGCCTTATCTTCACCTCAGCTTCTCGTACGTTCTTCGTACTGTTAATTGCCTAAGTTTTGTCCTTTCAACCACAAAAATGTCTAATAAATAGGGCAAAGAAAAGGTGGCTGTCACACAGATTCCAAAATTTAAAAGAACTACTGAACTAAATTTAAGCCATACTTTAGATTTTGAACAGTATTGTCATAAATACGCTATATAAGATTTCAACTTCTATTTCATACATAGGAGAAGTACAAATATGCTTATAAAAACCAGCTATAAAATAGTTACTAGCTGCAGAGTACATAATGCTTTCCATATTAGAAATAACTGTAAACAAAATAAGACCTGGTTAAATTAGGATTGACACTTAGCATTTTCAGAGAAGACAGTGATTCTTGATACTGAAGTATTTTATTCCATGTTCGACTACATCAGGTCTTTTGTATTGACAAGACCTATCAAATACAAGAAAAAAAAGCAGTATGCCTGGTAGGACGAATGTCAGACCACAACTTGGTAAATGTTTAACAGTGCTAATTTCAATCACTCATTATCTACAATAAGTTCTCTTCTGTGCTAGTTTCTAAACTGCTGAGTGCATTCTAAGCAGCAGATAAGCATTCAAGTATGTTTGGCTCATAGAAACTGTATTTAAGCTTGTAATTCCATGCACACATGATTATGTCCTATGTAAGAACTGACTTCATTAGCATCTCTTAAAACAAAGAAATCTGACTTACTTTTGCCATCTATGAGCTTTTCTCTGGGAAAGACATCTGAAGATGAAAGTTGCTCCTTAACTTTGGCAACATCTTTTGGATGCAAGTAATCAAACAAACTTTGTCCAATTAAACTGGCCTATTTAAATAAGAAAAAAAAAAAAAAAGAAAAACCTCACCATTTCAGACCAGGGCACCTCAGAAAAAAATAACATTCTACACTATTTAAAAAACAACAACAAACTTCAAAATAACACAGTTATTCTAAACCTCTGTATTTCAATCTTCATTAGTTTTCCATCATTTATTATTATTTTTACCAAAACAGAGTAGCAAAAAGTGCAGCTTCCCTTTGAAAAATACCAGACTTAGCTGCATATTAGAAAAGAGTGAATACTGTGAACCTGAATGTTTATTTACTTAACATGATTCCTGATCCTAACCAAACAAGTTTATGTGCAAAATAGCTACCCTCATAGATGATATAGAACAGAATGCAGAAGGGTTACATTCCTTCTTTGATTAAAGTGAACGTGGCACAAATGGCTGCTATGTTGTAGAAGTACTAATTGTTTAGCCTCTGGTTTTGGAATGGAAGTCATAGATACGTGACCAAGTTATCGTGCCTTGATCATCTGCAGTAATTGCCCATGATGTTAAATGTCATCTAATGCAAAGCAATTATATACAGCCTATCACCCTTACTGTACAAGTTAAGCTAATTTACACTGCTTCCTTCAAGTTAACAGTATATTCATGGATAGTTATTGTGGGTGAGGTGATACACGACGCACTTTGCCATTTAAAGAAAATATCCTGGGGATAAAATTAGGACATTTTTTTCCCTCAGACTAGTGCTTCTTAAGTATGACCAGTTGAGATCCAGTGCTATTATTCAGGTCAGGAACACTGACTGCACTTGCAAATACTTATCCCAGGAAATTCAGTCTTACTGCAAAGGAGATTAAACCAAGGACAATCCAATAAATTATACAAAAGGATACAATAGGATACAATAAATGATACAAAAGGATACAATGAAATGCTACAGTTTAAAAACTTCTAAGCAAAAGAAAATGCAAGGTAAGAAGAAACCAATAAACTCAATTATAACCACCTGATCATAATTAAGTATTTTGCAAACTGATTCTGAGACAAACAGAATTTTTCCTCTGTTACATCCAACCACAAACAGGAATCCATCTGCAGCCTGAAAACATAAAGACAGTATCTTTAAAAACATACAAATAAAATATACAATGAACATTGCTGACTACAAGGAAGTACACTTTTAAAAATGAATGTTTTTGTTAAGTAAGTTAAAAGTCACAGCAAAAAGCAATTAAAAAGATTGCAAGGACCAAATCAGACCTTCGACTACAGACAGCTAGAGTTTCCCAAACATAGCTTTGGGAAAAAGAAGGCCAGCTGCAAAACAGCTTAACTTGGAGTCATCTTACAGACCTTGCCAAATTGTGTTCTTGCAGAAAAGGAAAGAGAAAATAGCTGCAAATGAGAAAGGGTAACGGGGTGTGGGTGTATGACTGCATGCAAAAACAGGGAGTAAGATTTTCTGCTTGCATGTAGATTTCAGTATCAGTATTAAAAACATTTTAAGTATTATACTATATAA
>VXAV01004246.1:221703-268108 GCA_013399715.1 Alectura lathami
AAAAAAGTGTAAAACAGCTGTTTGCATGTCTGTTTCACAGTCAATGACAGAGCTGGTAAAAAAGCAGAAAATGGGTATCTTTCATTGAGAGCTTTGGAAGTTCTGCGCAGGATTTAGCTGCCTGAACTCCAGACTGTGGTCTTGGCAGAGACTTGGTTGCAGACCCAAGCTCAGTGCCCTCCTTCATCATCTGAAGCTCCCAAGACGTTTCAAATTCTACCTTAGCTTCTGACGGGCTGCAGGGGACATGATGTATAATCCGGGGTGGCTGGTCAACATCTTCCGGCATGACACTGATCGGGAAAAGGTAACTTTAATATTTGCTGCAAACATACTCCTGCCCAAAGGAGTCTGTCATGTTTCAGGCTTTCAGGGATGCAGCACTGTGTGTCCTGTACTAGTTGCTCTACAACAAGATGTGCTGGCGTTTGGCTTTAATGCTGAAGGTGTCAGCGGACTGTGCTTGCCAGGCGAGCCGTTTGGGAAGGCAGAGTGGAAGAACTGCTCTAACAGAATGGGCTTACCTGCCTGGGGAGCAGTGGCTTCCAGCTGGGGATGTTGATGAGCAAATGCAATTGCACTGCTAGGACATTCTCAGTGTATGCTTTTTCTGAAGGCACTTGGTTCCCCTTTCAGTAACAGGTAATCCCACAGCCACTGCTGCGGTGCTGAATATATTCCACCACGCTGGTTCAGTTGGTCTTACAGAATTTGTCTTGGAGGAAGCAATTACAAAACACTTTTACACTAAGTGGAAGAGAAGGCAGTAGGAAGAGCTAGCAGACAGGCGTTGCATGGTTTTGCCACCTTTGAAAAAACCACTATCGTTGATTTTCATTTTATTCATATCCTACAACAGATTTTGAAAAAAGAAATCCAGGAAGTTGTTCACAGGAAGCTTAAATTTCATGTGTGGCACCACAGAAATACTTTTGCCCCAGTTTTGAAGCTAGGAGCTTCCTCTTCCAGGTTTGCATCATTAATGGACGCCAAAATGTCAAGATTTCAGACAAGTAAGTCAACTGCACTGACTGAAAATGTTTCAGAGGCTCAGTAACCCCAGAAGGTGGAAGGTGGCCAGTGTTATAAAGCAAAACGAGTCAAACATTTCAATAGTTCCAGTGAAGTGCTCGTTAAGCCATTAAAAACAAACTGTCTCCATATGGGAACATTCAGTGAGGACATTCAGAATGCAATATACTTTTTTTTTTTTTTTTGTTAAATGACTCACTAGAAACAGAGCTAATGTATCTTATTTGCATTTTATTTCACATTTTTGGTGCAACAATAGAAGTGCTTGTAAGTCCATGAAGGCAGACTTTTTTGCACTTTCTGATATATCTAGGCCAGAAAATCAGATCAATTCCCCTGTGGTATTTCTGCCTGTCATGGCTTCGTAGTACCTTCGTAGCCTGCATATTTCTCTTCCTTGGTCGTCGTCACATTTCCTGGCACTTAGAAAGTTCTTATAAACATAGCACGCTGCCAGCTCATTAGCACAGATTTTAACCTTCATTTATTGCACTTGTTTCTTATTCCAAGCTGGTGCTTGGTCTTGTTGGACATTTCACGTTTCTTATACGACGGTAACTGGTGTTCTGGCAGAGAGTTAGCCTTGAGTCTTGGCAGAGTAGGAACCCAGTTTATGTAAGACCACACTTGATATATTTGCCCCTTGTTAGGTGAGCACTTTCCCTTGAGCAGCTTCTAGCTATAAAATAGTGAACAGAATGCTTTATGTAAGCAACAGATAACCTCTTTTTTTCCAAACAACTTATACAACAACTTGCTAAAGGGGGTAAAAATAACAATCAGACCTCAGAGCCGTTAAATAATAGCCTGTGGCAGGGCAGCTAAGGAAAGGTGTCTGTGCCGCCACTCCTTTCTCTGTTCTGTAAATGGCAAATCATATCTGAAGCATAAGTGTGTCTTCGCTGTTACACAGGACACAAAGAGCTCCCAATCAGCATTGCTCTGAGACACCAGCCTGGGGAGGATGCTGATTTTTGGTGGGTTTGCTGGGGCCAGCCTAGGTCCACACACGCTGCTCTTAAGAGGCCTGCTTCAGAACCTGAGGCAGAATGGAGAAGAACACTCTCTTCTGACACCTCGGCCATACAGTACGAGGGTGACTTGCAGTGTTTCACATAAAGGGTAGATAGGTGACAGCTACCTAGCTAATATTTTTTGTCCTGGAACTTAGTACCAGTAAACTGAAATTACTCAGCGCACCCGTAGATACAAACACAGATTTTTCACAGCCTTTTCTTCCAGACCACGAGTGGTTTCCCCTCAGAGCAGAGTGCTGTATGGCTCAGACTGATGTAAAAAGCAGTACTTGAGTCCTGCATCAAATACTTTTTACAGAGCGTATGTGAACAGGCTAGCTAATTAAAAGAATATGAATTAATATTATTCTTTAAAAAAATTGGTTTTAGTCTGTGGTTTGTGCTTGGAGGTCATTGGTGGTGTTGGAGGTCATTGGATTACCTTCAAGGGCAACACAAGCAATTTGTGGACCAGGCTATAAATTCTATGCGTTAGCGTGCATTAGTGAAATGTGCCATCATTGTAAAGCAAAAGTTCTTCCTCAAATCACGAGAGACTTTTGCTTCAAGAATTATGTAAATGGCATAGTCACATTGCATTCAGCATATATTAAAAAAAAAAATCCTTTAAATTATTTTCACTCTGTAAGTGGTACAGAAGCCCTTCCAAGAAGGAAAAATCCAGCACAGAAGAATGCAAGCTGCACTGTGCTAGCACCATACAGCGAGTGAGGTTATATGGCTGAAGGTATGCAGTGTGTTGGATTGTGATAGTGATGCATTCGGGATGGATGGATCTTTAAAGATCCATGAATCACTGACAAATTCCTTGCCTGATGGAACAAGTTTCACTTGAGAAGAGCTTTCAACTCCTACTTGCTCTCTCTGTAGTCTAAGCATTGGAGCAAGTAGGATGATCGATTGATTTTGAGGATTTCTAACAATTAAAACAAACCACAAAGATGGGCATTTTCAGAAGTGTTTGTGTTATTTAGGAGTCCTGTCTGGCAAGGTCTGTGTCCACAAATGTAATCCACGTGCCTGTTAATCTCTTACCCAGAAGTCTCTCAATTTGATGGTGCCACTTTCTATTTAAAGACAAAATTATCCTTACATCTTAAATGGTCTTTTCTTTCCTGTCAGAAACTGGTATTTTTGGAATGTCTAGCAAGAGCCTGATGTCTAGTATCTCTGAAAAACAGCATTACTGTTACGAATCTCTACACAAGGACAAATAAAGCTGCTTAGGGGGGCTGCTGAAAACGAAGCACGATTGAAATGCGCCCACGGAGCACAAGGGGCAGCCCGCAGGCTGAGTCCTGGCTCTGTTGCACTGCTGAGCTCCAACCCAGCACTGTTTCTGCTACGGCTGGAAGGGATGAAAACCAGCACTGAGGGCAGTGGGTCTCCAAGGGCACAACACCTTTTCTCAGGCTTGCACACATCCAGTCTTGGAACATCTGAGCTGCATCATCTCATCTACCTTCGCTTGCCGGGAGGGCCAAGCAATCTGTCACAGCACTGTCTGAAAGTCATCGCCTCGGTCAAAGCAGGTTTGTCATCCGTGGCACACATTCCTGGGCTCTTCTGCTGTGAACAGCCTCGAAGGGAACAGCTGGTGTGGGAGCAACGCAGAGATACAACATGTAAGCCACCTTACATCTGGGCAACTCAGTCAGGGGGGACCAACTGCAAACAGATGCCCGCGTGCCGCATGCCGCGGAGCCATGCTGACTGAACACGACGCGCCCGCCATGCACGGACGGAGGGGAGGGGTCGTGCTGAGCTGCCTGCTTCCTGGGGTACACAGCGCCCATGCTTGGGCCCGGCCTGTGGGGCCACAGCGATGTGCTACGCTATCTCAGAAAAACGCATTTAAAGAAATCGTGCATTTTGGGAAGCTTCCTTGAGGCATTTGTTTAATTTTGCTTGTCTTCAACACAGGCAGTATTTTCTTCTTTAACAGTGGAAGTACCATGCGAGTCTCTCACCTGTGCATTTGAAGCCCGAAGGCATCCTCTGGACGCAGTTCTCTTCAGCCAATTGAATGCTATAGGCCGCAAAATCTTTTTGTCTCATTTCTAAAGAACATAAAAGCATGGCATCAGCAAACAGCTTGCTTTTGAGACCTTCCTTATTCCCTGGTTTCTCCGTGCTTTAGATAGGGATCTTTTGCTGACATCATTGGGAACTGGCTGAGAGCTCAAAGGAAGCCTGCTGGACTGAAAGCTTTGAGATGCATGTCTGGTTCAACAGTGATTCACTGGGTCCTGACCAAAAAGTCGTTGAGGGTCTTATCTGATCATTTATTATCAAACAGAGATACTGAAGTCTTACGCAGAGAAGCGTCCAAGACAAGCAGAGCCATTGCGTAAGGCCCAGTACCGGAGAGGTGATGCTCAGGTCAGTGCTGCCCTGCCGATCCTCGGCTTTGCAGGTGGCCTCGCGTGTGCAGCCGTGCGCGGGGCAGCAGCCAGGCACCTGCGTCCCCTTCCAGCTCCGTGACATTCAGTGCTATGCCAGCACCAACATCCACACTGAGGTGCAGATTCTGCCTAAATCCCTGGAAGGAAACAACGCGTTATGCACACTTGGTGTGTATGCAACACTTGCTGTCTGTAATCACTCTCTCTTTTTCCAAAACATGGAAGCAGGGGTGGTGGTTACACCCTGCGTTTACACAATAGCCTCAGGATTACAGCACTTTCTCTGCTGATGAGCTCCCCTTTCAACATCCTCTAGTTTCAGGGGAGGTGCAGAAACAAGGGCAAGGATTTGCTCTTCAGCAGGGGGAGGGCAGGCAGGGAGACGTGGAGGGGAAGGGGCCGCTCCCAGTGGTAGGTGTGCTGCCTGGGGTGGCATAGGCGCCAGGTGCTTGTTCCTGCAGGAGAACGAAGCCGCAGCAGATGGCAGCTCACTAGAAACAGATTAAAGCAGCTGGTATGGAAACAAGACGTGGCTTCGAGGGTTGGTTCAGATCCGAAACAAGCTGTCTCTAGGTGAGCTCAGAGTTGACTGGGAAATGAGAAACCTGGCTTAATCTCCCTCAGCGCGAGAAGGTTCAAACCTATGTGCCCCATTTCCCCAGAAAGCAGCAACCTCTGTGCTATCAAATAACCTGGAGAGAAGTGGTGGGAGGAGGAGGTGGTGGGGAGATGAGCAGATTCAGTTCCTCTCACAGCGACTGCAGGAGTGTTCTGTGCAACGAGGCATGCAAATCCCAGGGCCAAGAGCAGCAAGCAGGAGGGAGTGGGGCTGTTCTGCGTCACCTCTGAGGTTCTCGATTTCAGCATGGGGTCCTGGGTGCCAGGCCCCCTCTGTGGAATAGCTCTCCACGTTAGTCACTAAAACTGCAATGACTGAATTTTATAATTTAAAAAAACCCTTAAGGAAAAAAAAAAAAAAAAGATTAAAAGACCAGACTGAAAGCACAGGGAAGGAGAAAATTTAAGCGGTAATTCAGAATATAATGAATTCTTTAAAACCCACTTAGACTTCAGGGCCAGTGCCACTGCCAAAGAATACGTTCATTCTGTCAGGTCAGCCTGCCCTCCCCCAGCACTGAGCTGCCTCAGCAGCTGGTGGAGCAGGTATCCTGCAGAGGGCAGGCTCTTCAGACAGACTCCCATCCTGCAGCAGAGCCAAGCACACCTGGCAGGTCGCAGGGCACTGGCACGCAGGTTTCAATCCAGCTGTCATTCGTGAAATGCAGGCGTTGGATACAGACTTTAGAACCTCTGTGACGACTCGGGTTTACATACACAGTGAATAGAATTACCTTAGAGAAGTGCACTGAGCACTGCCTGAACTGTGAGTCCATCCTTGTCTAGTCCAGAGCTGGGAACCACTGCTGCCATCACACCCCGCAGCAACACGAACAAACTGTTTTGAATATTCCTGCCGTCTCTCTTCATAGGATGATTGTTAGAAAGACATTTTATTGTCCAAAGCGTAAATGTGTTGCTTACAAGGCACACTTTGTACAAGAGGAAATGAAAAATGCACAACAGATATCCGCAGTGCCTAATTTTAAAAAAGTAATTTTGCACATGCTGAAGGCATAGCCTTATATTTGTCATTAAAGCGCTGCATTTTTCAGAAGTACTGGATTAGGTAATGTAAGGAAAGAACTAAGCCCACAGTTCTTTGTGATATGTAGCTCAGTGCAAGGTAACTGCAGATCACTGCAAGAAAAGTGTAATCCCGTTAAATAGAATTTGTAAAATTCTGTCCAAATGGCATCAACCTACGGAGAGCAGTGATGCTTGAGCAGAGGGCAGTTACCCACTGGAGGGCTACAGAGAAGGCAGGCACCAGGTGCTGGCTCCATGATGCTTTACACAACCGCATCACAACTGCATCTGCTGCCCACGCTCTGAACTCGGGAGGGGATTGGGAACAGTAGGACAAAAACGTTTCTGTGGTGAACTGAAGGGCAGCTGTCCACGGGAGCCTTTTGTGACTGAATTGTGGTCTATAGGCAAGGAGATGGGAAGTCTCTTTGACAAGCAACAGCCCTTTTAGAAGCAGCCTCACGTGACTGCAGTTGGTACAAGTCGGGTAATTCTTGCCGTCTATGCTGCTGCCTGAGAATAGTGGCACGGGGTTTTCACTGTCAGTGGGATTCGAGACGAGAATACACACAGTGGTGTCTCAGTTCCTTAGACGTCTCCCATTCTGGACAAGAAACAAACTCCGTACACTAGTGAAAAAAATAAAATAAAATAAAAAAAAGAGCTGCAACTTTACAAAAAGAATGCTACTTTTATTTTCAAATGCTGTAAAAAGCCTCATATAAATTTTTATAATGCTTCTATGTAACTTTCCCAACCACAACTAACGAAACAGTCTAGGAAAAATAGAGCAGTTGCCATTTCGACTCCAAGAACGCGCTGCTGTAATATATTGACATTAAAAGGACAAGGTACAGTATGTTACAATGCTTGTAATTGCTCCTGTTATTGAAAAAGGGAGAGCACTTCCTAAGCATTACAGTGTAACTGGGCTGAACTGCAGTATTCCCTACTTGCTGCGGCAGAGGAGGAAAGTCACCTCGCGACAAGGAGCCCTCGTACTGCTTGTGCCGGTTTCTCAGCAGCGGGGAGAGCCTTCAGCAAGCCCCTTTGCACTTGGGTGAATTCACCCACATCAGGGGCCGTTACTCCATACTGTATCCGACGACTCAGGTGTTTAGCAATTGACCTATAAAAATAACACTTACATAACTCTCCAGCAAGGCAAATTTAACAGTGCAAATGCAGTATCAACAATACTCGATTTGTGAATGCTGGCAATTTTTTTTAACTCCTTTTGCTCATGAAACAACCTCTGCTGATGTCCTGTAGCCAAGGCCACACACTTATGCTGATCGGAGACGGAACAAAGTGCCAAAGCTCAGCTGTGCTTTCCCATCCAAACTTCCTCCCCCTTCCGGCGTACTCAGATCCACAATTTGGATTCGGGCTCACTACTTCCACTGATGCACTCCGGTTTTCCCTGCTGCAATAGGTTTCTTCCCAGCAAACCTCTGATAACAATTTGCATACACAATTCCACTTTTAACAAAAGTTAACAAAACATACTTCCCGAAAATAAATTTTCACATGGTTGCAATCATCAAGCCATTTCAGGATCTTTGGTACTCCAAGAATAAGAAAAATAAATGGCACAGTGACAAACATCACCAAAGGAAAAAACAACAACAACAACAACAACAAAAAAAAAACAACCATCCAAACAAATAAGACAATAACAAAGCAAAAGATATGTTGCACTTCCATTTTTTGATAGCCAGTGTAGATCAACCTTCTGTTCTCCTTAATCTATTACAGTGTCACAGTTTTACCTTTAAAAAAATCCTATAATCCTAAAAGCAGTAGTTAATATTTTGTTTAACTTGACTTACTGAATAAAACAATGCTATGTTTTCAAAAAAATAAATTCAACTACCACAAGACAGGAGTTTATGCGAAATAGGCTGCAGGCTGTTTCCTGAAGGATGCAACTCCTATGTGAGCACTGATATGATTAATCGTCTGCCACTTTAAATGCTTATTATCTTTAGTGTTACGAATACAAGGGTTGAGCTTTTTCCCAGGTTTGTAAACCAGTGAGTATGTACAGACATAGCTGTTTAATAGATAGCTTTAAATTAAGTGTGCATTTATCTCCCCGCCCCAAAACCCCACAGGAAAAAAAAATCACCAGTATTACTGAGCATTTGCAGTTTCCATGAAATTTATCTCGTTTTAGCAAGGTCAAGCAAGGCTATATTTTTTTTTAAATATTACACAGATAGGGCAACTGTGGTCTTCTGAAATGCATTGCTCACAGGAATTCCACTTCTGGTGCAGAGTGCCCCATGATGGGACTGGAAATTAAAACCAAGACAAATTCGCTTTTGAATAGCAGTACCCTTTGGGGCCATGTCTGCATCTCACATACATTCTGCCCAAGCTCCCCTGTCTTGGTAGAATGGACTAAGTGTCAGAGAAGGAGTTTCCTTTCCTCAGATGTCTCAGAAGCTGCTAGGGCACTGGCAGAAAGAAGTCCCAAAGCACAGAGGTGGATTTCAGTTGTTCTGGACAGTCTCTGAAGGGATACAGCTTGACCGTCGCTACATTAACACGGCTAAGGACAGCACTGGAGAATTTCTGAAGGATCCCGTCCCACTAGCAGCAAAGGGGTGTTAATTACTGTAAGGTTTGGGAAGAAAAAAAATATGGGAGGTCCTTACACTGAACATTTTGGCAAAGTTTAGCTCAGCCCTCATGTGACATAACACTGTACTAGTTGGGTGGACTCCAACAAACCAAGAACTAAATGTTCTTGTACAAAATCAGTGTAAGTAGCAGATGTTAGATGCTTGAAGGGATAAAATATTGGAGGAAAGATCAGTGAAGCCCTTAAAGAACTTAGTGACTGTTGGACCAGGGAAGACTACATACACGTCAGTAAGCCACTGATGCACAGAAATCTTTCTGGTAAGTGGGCTTTTATGCAGCAGATGAACACTTCACAGTATGTTTTTGAAGCATACGAATAACTCAGAACAGCTGATACCATGGTGCCTAGCAGCAATAAATATTTCTGTAAAAGCTTTATAAATAGTCACTTCCATTTTGCTGCAGAAGTCAGTCTAATGGAGCCTTCCCTCCCACATGCCAAAACATCTGTGCTTCGCTCCATCGGGCGCTGCGGGGCCTTCAGAGTGCCTTTCCCTTGCGTTCAAAGGAGGAAAACAGCAACAGTGACTCTGCCTGGTCACTGGTGACTTGTTCGTTGCTGTCAGTCTTTCGGAACCAGAAAGTGACATCAAAGATCGCTTCTGCACTGAGAGGGTTCAAGGTGCTGCAGATGCTACGCCAGTATGGGCGGAGATGTAGACATTTGCCACCAGCCAGATACCAGCAAGCTGTTAGAAGAATGCTGTTCAGCCCTGAAGGGCCTCTGGGATGAGGAGCAAAATCAGCCAGTACACGGGGGGCGTTTCTGCTTCAATTTCCGTGACCTGTCTCCACTGTCAGTTTGTCGCCATCTTGCAGACTGGGGAGAATAGCTGGAGGTGCTCAGTCGCGGTTGTTTGCGGTTCCTGGTAACCGGGCTTCAGGCTCAGCTGATCCCTTGTAATCCCGGGGTCCACATTAGGGAGAGACATGAGGAGAAGAAGGAGCCTGCAGGACAGTGAGTTTGGTGGGGCACCCCATGGCCGCTGGCTTGGTGGAGGCTGCTAGGGGTGTTCTGGAAAGAGAAGGGTACAACAGGAACCCTTGTGCCTTGGACTTCTTAGGGAGATGGAAAAGGAAAGCAGCAATTTCATCACTTCTCTGCAATAAGCTTTTCTCTGGCAGAAAAGGATATTCGAGTTCTCAGTAGCAAGATTACCTGCCTTACAACAAAGGCAGGAATGCCATCATGGAAGCTGCCATCTTTTCAGAAATTAGTATCAGAAAAAATGTCCCTCTGTTAGGTCTTTATCGTTGTTACTCAGATTCCTTTTTTTCTTCAGAGTTTGCCAACAGGTATCACCACCGTAAGCAGTAACAGCATCTTCAGTGACAGCACCCACTATCTACCATTTAAGGCAGAAATGCCACTACACAGATCACAGGGACCATCTCCTCACCCCACATCCCGCAGCAGAAGGGAGCATCTGCTCATGGAACCCTCCAGCGGGGAGGAACGAGGCCAGGCAGGGTACCAGTAGGCCCCACAGGACACTGCTATTCAGAATATCCCAACGTCGCCACACTCATGAGGTATCTGCAGACCACAGCTGGAACACCCTTCAGCAACCACTCCGAGGATTTTGGAAATGTGGGCAATGGTTTTTTATACTGCATATCTCGAACCCACCAGGTGAGCAGTGTAACAACAATGCTGCACAAAGTGATATGTTGTACTCCTGGGTGGATTAGACAGTGTACAGTACAAACAAAGCCATAATACAGAGGCGTAATCAATCGTTATACACACATAGGCAGTGCACTTACAAAGGGATGTACGGTTCCTTTTATTCCAGTACCTTTGTATAATAAAGTTAACAAAAATATTCAAATATTAAAAAAAAAAAAAAAAAAAAAAAAAAAAAAGAAGCCAGCTGGCACTGCCAACTAATTCCTGTAGTAGTCTTAGAAATCCTAATCCTGTAGAATTTCCTTGTGAAATTGATGCGCACCAGAGTCAATGTGTTGATAACTAACGCCAAGCGGGTCTGGTGATGCAGCTACCTGAGGTTTGTATTTTTTTTTTTTTTGTGGGTTTGCGTTTTGTTTCACAACTTCCCAGCTTTCATGTAGGTAGGGATCGAGCCACGCTGCGTGAGCCCTTCAAACCTCTTGTAGGTGTAATTGAGGAAAACCCAGTCTTTGGATTTGTAGTCAGGTTCTGTTGTGTTTGGCACTAGAATGCAGACAGAAAAGTAGAAACAAAACAAAAAGCGGTTTAAAACAGCATTGCTTCTGAGAGGATTTTTCACTCAGCACCGACATACACAGTCCCAAACTCATATTTCCCCAGCCATCTGCGATTCCTTGAAGGAATGTTTCTAATCAGGTCAGCTGCCTTTTGTCAGCAACCTCAGAAGAGTTACAATTTCAGCATGCATCTTCAAAGCTAAAAAAGGTTGGTTTTTTTTTTTGTTTGCTTGACATTTTCTTCCTTCAGTATGTGTATATACCATAACAGGCTCCCACACACTGGGAAGAACCTCTAAAACCCTCATGGCACGTATAATCCACAGAAACACAACGTTTAAGATGCACCATGCACACCAAATGCGGGTATACCCATAGTGTTATCCTCACCAGAAACAGAAGAAAAAAGTTTTATCCAAGCTCTCCCAAGAGAACTGCACATGTCGAGCTCGTGTTCCTCCTCTGGGGCTTCTGCCCCACTCACAGCCTGTGAAAGGCTCGCGCAGCCAGTGGAGATCCGCTCATGTTCTCCTTGTGAGCGGCCCACACAGCTGGCGTGCCGATTGTTGACACGCGCTGCAGAGGGCTCCTGCATCTAGCACTCAGGCTGCTGCTTTTAGAGCTCCACAACAGCACTTGCAACCTAGGTGCCAAAAAGGCTGATATCCAAGTGAGTACTCGGGTATCTGGCTGTACAGCAACATTTTCAGTAACAGAGGGTGTCTGAGATGCCCAAACCAATACAAACGCGCTTGGCATTACCTAGACACAGACTTAAACAGCTAACAGGCACTGGAGATCGACTGCTTCTGTGTTAAAAAGACAAATTACTTCGCCATTAAATAAAAGCCATCTCAGGGAAAAAAAAAAAAAAAAAAAAAAAGCTTTTCAATATTCTTATGGTTGTTAGCACATCTACACTTATCTGACATCAATTAATCAATTATGTATCTGTCCGTCTTTAATCCACTCCTAATTCATCGAAAACAGTGGGAACTGGAGAATTTGGCATGCCAGTGACTCGGGCCTTTTATATGCAAGAATTTCCTACTTCTTCGTAATAGAAGTTCACAGTTAAAAAACCACCTAAATGATTTGTGGAGCCACTCGGGCTCATAAATCACGGTGTTAAATAATAATCCGTTGGAAAAATTTTGCCCAAAAATATGTTAAAATCTGTATGTTTGGCATAAATGTACAAAAAAAAATGTTAAAGATCAAAAGCAAATCAGTGCAGACTGTTTTTAACTTGGTAGAAAACTGTAGTGTTTTCAATGCTCACCATAGATGCAAACCATTTTTACTAATATACTTGTCACAACCTTTTTTCCCCAGTTTTAAGGAAGTAGAAGCTATGAGAGATCATAGGTTTATATTTATTTTTGAAAAAAAAATCTCTAGACCAAGCCTGTGTATTAACTTGACTAGGATACCAGAAAAATGAGTATAAACAAGGACAAATAAACCCATGGAGTATTCTGGGGTGTTACAGATCAAAATTTGGAGTTTACGATGGCACTCTCACCTGGCTGTAAAATATCAGATTCAGGAAATTCATCGAAGTTGGACGTATCATCAATACTTTTGATTTCTATAGGGATTGCAGCTGGTCTTTCCCTGTAGACAGACATAAATGCCAGAGCCGTGAATATTAGGAGAAATACATGAGGTCTCAGTTTTGTTTAATTCAGGTTTTCACTGTTGCTTTTGATTTCAGGGGCAAAGGTTCCACCAAGTCCATGAGAGATGCACCTGACCCACCTATTTTCTGACTTTGTGGGGAGCTTTACTAGTTTCCTATCTCACGTTAGCATCTTCTTGGCAAACCTGGGGAAAAGATGCTTTTCCATTGGCCGAAACAGCATTCCATGAGCTGAAACTCATCTGCCATACAGCTATCACTGCTATCATTGACGTCACCAAGAACCACGGTGGTAACCTTCACTCCACAGATCCAGCCAGGCAGGATTTTACTTGCCTAATGGCTTCAGCTGCATGTTACTTTACAATCGCAGCCCCTTCAAGGCTGGAACTCATCCAGATGCCTGCCATCTGCAGCTCTTACTTCTGACGCCAGAATCTCTCATCCAAGATGAGCCGACTGACATGCTTTATTAGCTGCTTTATTAGCTCAACAACAGCCCAGTCCTTCCAGAAGCTTTAAGGTAGCTTTTGAAGTTACTGAAGGAACCTATCCCATGGCAGCACTCAACCTGGAACACGGCGCTGCGGGAGAGCTATTAACGTACAACTGTAAACTTATTACAGCCGTCATCAGGGCAATTGCAATTAAACCCGCTGCTGGCTGGAATGAGGAAACCTTCTTGCCAGATTGCCAAATGTGGCATGAACAGATACGTCACTGCGCTTGCTGCACGATAACATCGGAACACATTTCATGTGTAAAAGTGCAGTGTTACTGAAGGAGCCACCCTGGGCATCTTGGGCATTTCTGAGGCATCTCGGCACAGGAAAACTCTGATCAGATCTGTGAATGGCAGCACAGCCTGAAAACCCTGGCTGCCAGCAGTTGCATTTCAAAATGAGAGATACATTGAAAAGAATTATTCCTGTCATCATTGTACATGAAATTCTTGCTCTCATGGCTTCTGTGCTTCCTATAAAATGTATATATATATATATACCTGATATGTCCCCAGTCCACTCCTTCAAAAAACGGATGACTTTTTATTTCCTCTACCCCATTACTACCAATTCTGTTTTCCGAGTCGGTACAAAACCTGAAAATGTGGAAAAAATAAAGAGAATATTACAATAATTGCAGACAGAAGCAAAAGAGAATGAAAGTGTCACGGTATCCTGCATCAGGAATTTGAGCAAGCTCTTTAAAATTGCTGCTTTTCTTGGTTAATGAAAAAGCAGCCCGCTGCATCCAGGAGAGGAGGGGAAATAGCAGAAGCAGAATATTGTTCACATTCCCAAAACAAAAGGCCATGATGACAGTAACTTGCATCTTTTCTAATGGTGGCATTCCCAAGTTTTGCGAAAAGTTGCTGCAAGTTCTAGCCTTGTAATGGAGGGTTTGGAACAGAAACTTCTCAGTCCTGAACAATGAAGACTTCTCTGCACATTCTCAGCTGTTTAAATTCTATGTTTTAAGGCCAAGCTAACGGGACCACGGACACCAAATGATCTAGGACTGCTCTCTCCCATGTCATTTTGGAACTGCAGTGAGCCAATGTACAAATTGTACAAATTCAGAACACGCCATGTCCAACACATGCCCTGTTCACCCTGTCACTCCCACTTCCCCAGATGCTGGTGCTACAAAGACCCAAGGCCTGCCTGATACCGCCCAGCTGCATAATCTTGGCTCAGTGTCGTGAATTAACTGCCAACTTGAGACAAGAAGCTGTGAGAAAGCGTGCAGAGGCAAGATAAGAAAGGTAAAAATGGAGATGGAGAGCAGGCTCTTGGGATGGGGACAGTTACCAGCTCAAGTAGGCAGAAGGAAAAACATCAACATGGAAAAGGAAAAAAATCCTAAAGAAACAAAGAGGGGGGTGGGAGCTCTCAGACAGCACCTTGGTGACATCAGGGATTTGTTCCAGGAGCAGCAGAGGGTGACCCTTCTGACCTGCATCGATGCCTACCTGGCTGGAGAAAACTCATCAAGGAGATGGTGAGCACAGCAGTGCTTACCCCAGGAGTTCATTGAATCCCACCTATCTTCTGTACGTCCTGGCACAAATATAACTGCTTGATATTTTCATACTGCCCTTGCAGAGCCTCTTTCAGCATGGCAAAAGGTGCCAAAAGTGACACAGAGGGAGGTGACAATAACAGAGGAAGAATCACTCGTGTCAAACAAAGCTTGCTTTTGGCAAGTGTGGAGTCCCTGTCAGCCTGCTGAAGAGGATGTGGGCCTCCAACTGCTCTGACAGTCAGCTGGCCTTTGGTAAGTGAAATATTGTTTGCTTAAATGAGCAGAGCCCCTGGTAGTTGCTTTAGCCATCCTCTCCTGACATAATCGCTCCACACCAGCTCATCATCCAGATTCACACAACACTTTTTACATCTCAATATAAAAAAAGTCATCTTCTCACTGGTTAGTGACATTTTCAGCAAGGCTTTTAGGAATGTAGCAAGTTAAGCTATACACTGTCTCCAGTCATAGGCTGTAATTTGGTTTTTTATTTGGGGCAGTGACACTTGGGAAATAACTGCTTGTGTTTCCACTACAGTCAGGCCAGCTGGCAGAGGCCAAGCACTAAAAGTAGACCTCAAACTCTGGAGTAACAGTTAGCCAGAGCAGGTCTCAGGCTTTGTCTGGCTCTGTCAGAACTTGAACGGTCCTGGACACAGCCAGCACTGAGGAGGAAGAAATGCTCAGCAGCAACACTGTACCCCTCCCAGCAAAGAACTCAGGCTGCTGACAGCACACGGCAGGGGTTAAGCATTAACAACAGAGGAACAGATCCTAAAAATGTAATGAAATTGTTACATACAAACTTATGAATAAGGATTAGCAATAATTAAGTAATTTCAACTGTGTTAGTATCACTAAGTGGATTAAGAGTAGCTGTTGGCCAGGACAGGACAGGAAGTTAGCTGATGGAAGCTGATGGCTGTGTCTGGGTGAGTGGCCAGAGACCAGCTTTTGTTACTGACCTTAGAATTAAATCCTTTGCCTTCTCTGAAATGGGCACCTCTGGAGGAAACACCAAAGTTTCTTTCCAGTTCATAACTTTCCTATATGTTTCTTGTGGTGTTTCTGAGCAGAAAGGTGGATACCCTGCACAAACGGGAGAGANGGAACTAACGCAGCTGCTACCTCTGAACCCGCCGAGCGAATGTTAACCTACCTATCAGCATTTCATACATAATCACTCCCAAAGACCACCAGTCACACAGTTTATTGTACCCGGTCTGCATAAACACTTCTGGTGCAATATAATCTGGGGTCCCAACAGTAGAATATGCCTGGAAAAAAAAAAAAAAAAAAGAATAAGCTCTTTAAAAAAAAATGAATACTACATTTTCACATTGTTGCAAACCTTTTTCTGGGGTTCACATGTAGTATCTCGTTAGTTGGATGGACAGGAATACTGAATTTGACAGCTCACAATATCTAAAATCCCAAGAACATTATTCTTCTACATGAGTAAGCACAGGTGTAGAGAGAACTCTGAGCCTTGAAAGTGAACAGTAATTCTTCTCCTAAATATGAAGAAAAAACAAGAATTTTCCCAAACTGGCAAATTGAGGTTGTTGAGATTTTTGTTCAGTAAAAATCTCAAGCAGGGCTGAAACTCTTGACAACTCATGGCAGACAGGTGCTTCAATCTGATTTAGCTAACGCCAGAATGCCCCTTATTACCCGGCCACTCTGTGCTATAAAGCCAGGCTGCAGTGCACCACCCCACTGCTTTTCCCCAATATTCCCATTCGGTGGGAGAGCAAACACATTTTTTCCCCCACGATTCTCTGAAAAAGAATCATGCAGCTGCTGATCTTGCAGTTCTGAACTGCAGGAATTAAACCCAGGAGTTCAAACGTACAGCACCAATCCCAGGTACTCTGGGAGACGCACAGAAGCCGCAGCTTTGCTAAGTGGCTGCTGGCACCCGGGGTTAGTTAGTCCAGATGCTTGCAAGAGAAACAAAGGCATGAAGGAGGGCAGGGCCTTGCTAGTCAGGGCTCTGAAAACAAACAGATGAAAGGTTCCAGCTGGTGGTCATCCTACCCAGCCCTGCTCTCAGGAGCTGTTCCACAACCAGAATCACTAGACCACCTTGATTTAACCAGAATTGTGGGAGCTTGAAGAGAGCAACGTCTGCAAGAGATGAAGGCCTTCCAGATTTAAAAAACAGAAGGCAGTAGCATTAATGCCCAGTTTTCATTTGATGTTTTCTGTAAAGTGTTTAAAAGAAAAAAGAGACATGATTTTATTAGCTCACCAGCTGCCGCCTGTTTTTCTTCCACGTTTCTGCTTTTCTCTTGGAGTTCATATTCTGAAATGCTAATTCAGAAAACAGTTATTAGATATTAAATGCATTTGTGAAGTAAAAGAAGAGGCTCTGTTTCCCAAGAATAACTATTTTGTGTCTTTAGATACAAATAAAAACTTGATTGTCACTGCAGACAGGAAAAGAACCATGAATATCTACTATCCAACTTCAGCTGAGAACCACGTACATAAGACACGAGCTCAGCAATTCTCAATCAGCATTTGCTAGACACTTTACAGACTGATCTGAGATCAGCAACCCCCGTTGTCGCAGCTGGTAGCACCTTTTCAGACAGCATACAGAACGTGGCGATGTTTTTTAAACGCCAAATGAAGAATCCAAGACAAACCACAGAAGAATGTTATGATTATGCAATAAAGTCTTGATGTGCAAGCATTGCCACGGCAAACAGGTGCACAACTTCACTCTGAAGATTTGTTGGGATTGCCACTGGCCTCAGTAAGCCAGCACATGAAAGCCGTGCCCAATCTGAAACAGAGTTACTGCAACCCCAGCAACACTGCTGTGACAAAAGCACTACAGTGCAGATACATTACGTCTATGTGTGCCTGTATATGGATGCCCAAAGAGGCACAAAAAGATGCACAAAAAGATGTACGTTAGCACTGCAGAAAGCACAACTTCTTTCCTGTGAAATGCCTCCATGTCCTGGGGAACATGCATTTCCAGTTCTCAAGGCTCTCAGCATGACTAACCACGCTTAACGCAGCAGAAATGAAACGTGATGTGGTGCAGCTGCAGCTCAAAGTGATTTTGGTGTTTATCCCGGGCACCTCATACTTACAGAAGTCACTCGGCGGGTTGTGTGTCAGGTTCCTGTAGAACTCAGTTCTGTGGGCTTTCTTTAAACCCGTGCATAGCCCAAAATCAGACAGTTTTACATGACCCTAAAAAACACCAAAAATGATAAAAACATCATTTAGAAAGGTGGTGTTCAAAGAAAAGAAAGCTGTTTCCATAACTGCTCGTGCCTTCTTAGGCCACGTGTGTACAATGCACTTGCACACAGGACTGCCTTAATCCAGGATAAGCGTGTGAATAGCGACTGAATCACAACGTCCTGGGAGCGTGTTTTCTCCAGAAGGGGTGTACCTACTGGAAGCAATTACAGCTGCTGAAGACAGCTGCTTCACCTGGCTTTGTTTTGAGCTAGGTACCACTGAGACTGGGAAAGCCTCCAGGATGGAATTCTTCTGTTTGGTTTTGATGGTAACCTGGATTTAAGCAGGTTTCCAGAGATCAGTGCTAGGCAGTCTACAGACCTGGGTGTGGTGCTTAGTGGGTCCACACCATGGCTCACCACAGCCAGTCGGACAGACTGGTCCCACTCACGAGTGGGCAATCAAACACATGAGATAACTGCAGGAACAGCACCGATTATTCAGTGTTGCCCGATAGTTTCCTGCCTTCATTCTTCCTGAAGTAACCAAGTACAATTTTTTTTCATCTGTATGAATATGAGCATCTGGTCACCCTGAGTCTTCTTACCCTTACAAGGCTTTCCAAATACAGAAAGAAAAGAAAAAAAAAAAAGCAATACATCAAACAAAACCAGCACAAGGGTAGTTTTCCTTTAAGTATATTGGAATTCTACAAGAAGAAGGCAGCGACCATTTTCTGCCTTCACTGGGGCTGCTTTAAATCAGGCATGGCACTACTGGTCCCCAGCGACAAGCACTGCTGCCAAAGGCACCAGCTGCAGGCTGGGGTGTTTACGGCACGGGCTGCTCACATGCACATCACGTGCCTTAGCATCCAGCAGAAGGTTGTCGGGTTTGATATCTCGGTGGATGAATCCCAGCTGGTGAATAGCATCTATGGCCAGCACAGTTTCAGAAATGTAGAACTGTGTCTCCTCTTCTGATAGGGTGTCTTTCTTCATTAACAGAGTCATCATGTCACCTAATCAAAGAGAGGAAAGTACAGCTTAGAAATCAGAACACTTCAATCACAAGGCCAATTCTACGTGAAACCCCAGCAGATTCCAAATTTAACCTTGTCACTGGCCTTATAGCTACTGCTTATAAAACTCCTGCTGCAGAGACCTACAAACCCAACACACTTTTTCAGCAAACTTGATGTAAAACTGTTACAGATCCAAAGCAGGCGTTTTAGTCAGATAGCCTTGGAAGATGCGGCAGATTTTAATGCACAATATATGCACTGCACAGAAATTGTTTGAACAAGAGCTACTTTTTACTGTTTCTAGCTTTGGCAGTAAAAAGCAGAACGTTGGACTGGAGTTATTATTTAATCCAAGTCTATTTTAACATCCTCCCATAAGCCGCTCTCTTTCCCTACACACCAGGGAAGGTTAAATTCCCTGGGCCTCATTTAAAACAGCATTCAAATTTACACTGTCACAAAGCACACAGCATGCTTGTTTCTGCAGTTTTAGAGAGCTCACAACACAAGCTGAGGAACAAGTACTTACATCACTCATCAGCACAACCTACAGCTTACCTCCAGGCAAGAACTCCATGATCAGGTAAAGATTTCTTTTATCCTGAAAACTGTAAAACATTTTCACTACCCAGGCTCCATCTGCTTCGACCAATATATCTCTTTCTGCTCGGATATGGGCCACCTAAAATTTTTTTTTGAAAAAACACTTTTTTTAAAGGACAATTCCAGTATTTCAACACCAAATCCCATACTATATATATTCCTAGTGCTACAATATATTTTTAGGGTCTTAAACAAATAAGCAATTTTTCAAACATTTTTCACTCCAATTTTTCATAGTTTTTACTAGATCCTACACAGTCCTCACAAAATACCCAGCAGAAACCCACTGTTACCAACTCCTTGTTGAAAAATACCATCTCCATAACTTCACAGAAGCAACCTGTAGGAACGCATTGCGCAGCTTGCTGAGCCTTCTGTTTGTGGGACAGAAATTAAAAAGTTGGTGGAAAAATGCAATTCCATTTTTTTCTATATCTTTAGGTGAATTAAGAGCATTCAAAAAAATAAATAAAAAGCTCTGCAATGGTCAGCTCTGCAAGGCAGTATCCCTACAGTAAACTTGGATAAAAATTTGATGTGCAACTCAATATGCAAATAGTGGCAAAATTCTTGGGAAAAAAAAAGTTTGTCTTAAAGAATGCAAGAACTAAAGACTAAAATGGGAGATGCTTAATGATTACTGACAGAACCTACCAGTTTTCTCACATCTACCTACAAATAAAGGGTTAACAGCTGCTTCCACACGGATACCTCACAGTTTTAGACACAGCAAGGTAAGCTGATGGAATCCTCTTTTGCAAGAGTGACAGAGTGCCTAGACTAATTACCTCCTGCAAAAACTTATTTCTTCATCACAGCGAAGCAGACGTCTGACACGCAGCAGACTCCAGCCCAGCCCCCAAACCCACACACTGCTAATGCTGCACGAGCCCTTTGCATCTGTGCGCATCGTGAAGCTTGCTCCATCTGTGGGGCAAGCGCCTTGGCCAAGGGGAAAAGGGCTGTGACGAGGCTCAGTCTGCAGAGACAGCCGTAAGCAGCAGCGAGCTGGATGGCCAGTGTTGAAGGAGGGCAAGGAATGGTCTCGGGCTCATTTAGCCGGGGGAAAAACAGGGAAGAGGAGAGGGAGGCACTCCTTCAAGTGCCACACAGTGCTGCTGACGCTGGTCCTGGGCAAGCGAGTCTGGGAATGCCCGACGTTCAGCTGAGGATATCCCTGTCCCAGCTGAGTCTTTGAGAAAGATGCGGGGAGCTGCTGCCCCACTAACTCACTGGAAACAGGGTAGTCAAGGCCGGAGGAAGGGCATGCATTTTACTGGAACGTACCCTCATGGTGCAGGAAAATGACAAACACATGCATGGAAAAACACTTTCTGACAGCTGTGAGACCAAAAAGAACCTACAAAAAAGAGAACTTTGGCATTTCTCTAGGCAATGTAACTTTGGAATCCAGGGGACTTAGACAACACAAACCTGTTCTTTCTCCAGCATATCTGCTTTTCGGAGTATCTTCATTGCATAAATATGGCCCGTGTCCTTCTTCTGAACAAGACGCACCTTTAAGGACAAAAACAACCCTGTCAGTCACACCTAACCCGTACACTGGACCTCTGCACGGAATCTACAGGAAGGCTCCACATTGGTGGGCATGGAAAGGATCTTTTGTTAAACACTGAAAAACTGCTGGATAAAGAAGCATTTCTACGCCACATACAAAGCTACCGCTAGTGATGCACAGGCGACTGAAGGACTTAGTGTTGTATGAAGTCAGCAGGCACACTGAAGTCCAGGTTGCTGTGAGACCGTGTATGCTGAGGCTCAGGAGCAGGCACAGCCATGATGTGATGCAGGGCGGGGAGGATTTTTATGGAGAGGAGCCGTGCAGCTGCAAATCCACCATCCCAAGGGGCTGCAGGGGCACCATCAGTTGGGGCTGATAGGAAGCTGTGGGGCACTAAGACCCTGTCTGATGGCCTTGACAAGCCCACGTACATAATCCACTACCGGTCTTACTGCACTTGCACAACTACTCAGGCAGCTATTCTCCTGAAATAAAACCACCCAGCTGGAACTTTTTCTTCTACAATTAAAATGTTTCCCTTTAACGTTCAGTCCAATTTGAAAATCCTCTAACAGGAAGAAAGCCACAAACCTCCCCAAATGCTCCTCTTCCTATAACCTTCAAGGATTCAAAGTCATCCAAGCCAAGTCTCGTCCTCTTCAACCGCAGGAACTCTGTTTCTTTCCGAGCATGCTGTGATCTGCGCAGTTTTTTCTAGGAAGACACATACACAAGAATTTGTAAGTCATTTGACAGTAGGAAGTCACAATACATAAATTGTCCTTCTGTGTTCTCCCTGCCATTGTGAGTACAAGGAAGATGTAAAAAGGGAGATCCACAAACACAGTCTTTCACAGAGAGGCCTCAGGCTCAGCTCGTTTTTGTTTGTTTGTTGCTTGGATATACAGAGGCAGTAACAAAGTCAATGAAAAATGATAGCGGTTCAGACAAAGTGCAGCAGTCTGAAGGCCAAAGCCACCAGCCGAGGCAAGGACTCTGCCTTTATGCTGCATAAAGATCGGTTAAACCTAAAACCTGCACCCTGCCATAAACAGTGATGACAGGCAACATGGGGCCCAACAGGCAGCAGAAACCCAACTTACGCTATCATATAACAAGATCTTTTTGGTTTAGGACAGGAGAATACTTATATTTGAAAGAAAGATCTGTCTCAATCCTGCCATATAGTTTGTCCTATAAAAATATCAATGGGATTCACCCTGAGAAAAGATGAATGCCAGCCTACGCTCCCAAAAGTGCCAAGGAGATGACAGAGACTGCTAACCAGACCCAGCAATCATGCCTGCTGGATTTTGCACAGCCATGACAGTGCCAATTAACACCACAAGATGGCATCACACACCCACATCAACCCCACGAACTTGAGAAATGACCAGGAATGACTGAGGCGCTGCTACTGTTTATTCCAGTGTCTGTTCTGGAAGCAGTACAGGCAGCACCGAGGTGACAAACCTCAGAAAAGTTCTGAGACATGCCCATATCTGAATGGAACAAGGCAGCACCTGCTTTATTGCTTAAGTCAAAAAAAAAATGGTTCAGCATTTTGCTTTCTAGCTAGTTCTTCCAAGTGCATCTAACCCTTTTCTTGCTTGTATGCCAAATCGCATGTCACATCATTTTGAACTTGGAAAAACACGTTATATACTTGCTGTGGTCATGTGTTTCATAATGACTAAAAAGGGCAAGAAAAGCCCCTTAGCTATTCAAAGACTCATGTTCAAGCACTTGCACAGCTTCCCTTGTTATTTACAAAAGCAACATTGACTTGCAGAATAAAACTTACTGTGATGCCAGCTAATGTTCCTATAAACTCCTCAAATGCCAGCTTTAAGAAATGCTAACAAATCAAGCAATCTCTTCAAAAGTTACTCAAGTAGTATTACCTCCTCGTCTGCCAGGCCTTCTTCTTCCATAGCCACTTCTAGCTTCTTCTGCCTGCAAAGGGAAAAACCAAAAGGTTTTTTTTTTTAAATTTGAAATAAATAAATAAACACACTATAACGCTAGAGTAAGACAACCCCTCTACTTCACATGGTCCAGACACCAAAGCATTTGCCTCAAGCAGAAATTTGAGAACTGATTGCCCGCTCCATACACTTACTCACTTGTGAACACACTGAAAACGTACTAGCAAATTTAAGGCCACACTTATCACAGAGTCACAGAATGGTTGCAGTTGGAAGGGACCCCAGGGATCATCTAGTCCAAGCCCCTTGCTGCAGGCAGGGTCACCTAGAGCACCTTGCCCACGATCATGTCCTGGCAGGTTTAAATATCTCAAGAGGAGACTCCACATTCTCTCTGGGCAGCCTGTTCCAGGGCTGTCACCCTCAAAGTAAAGAAGTTCCTTCTCCTTCTCATGTGTAGTGGAATTTCCTATGTTCCATTTTGAGCCTGTTGCCCCTTGTCTTGTCACTGGGCACCACAGAGAACAGCCTGGCCCCATCCTGTTGACACCCACCCTTCAGACAGATGTACAACATCGATAAGATTCCCTCTTAGTCTTCACTTCTCCAGGCTAAAGAAGCCCAGCTCTCTCAGCCTTTCCTCACAGGAGAGATGCTCCAGCCCCCTAAGCACGGCCCTTACAAGCCTGCAGAATTCCTCCTCCCAGCGTCCTGCCTGGGCCAGGGCTCACTGCTCCTGGTGCCCTGCCAGGCTCCAAGCGGGAAGCAAAGCCTGGGGCACCCCACAGACGGCAGTGGCTCTGCATGTGGCAAGGGGGGCAGCGCGTCTGCTGGAGCTCTTTGCCCGCCCAGCACGACTCTGTACGACCCTCAGGGCGCGGTTTCAGAAAGCTGTCACCCGCTGGCAGCCCATGCAAGTTGGAACGCTGTGTGCCAGCTGCTCCTGCCTTTCTGCATGTTGGGAAGTGCAGCAGGATCCCCTAAATTAAAGGCCCTCTGTAGACAGCCGATTCGCCTAACTAGAGGCAACTCAATTACACGGGATAATGACTAAATATGATGAAGAGGGAAACCCTGCTGCTCGGCTGGAAACCCCTCAATTAAAAACATATTAGCAGGAGAACGATAATTTCACATGGTGATGACAATTTGAAACACAACATTCATTATAATCAAGTGCTTGGTGCTCTGACAATTCACGCAGCACTTGGCCGCAGTGGAGGCAGAGCTGCGCAGAGTGAGGAGCGAAAGCAGAGATGACCAACACGTGTGACTGCACACAGAACACCAGTCAACGCCATGCAGGAGAAACTTAGAAGTGGGTATTATGCTATGCACCCAAAATTCTTCCTTCCCAGCCAAATCCTTCTTCCCTATGTCCTACACATTCCCTCCTGCAGACTTTATGAGTCTTGGCGTGAGCTCAGCACCGCAGATCACGATCAGACACCACAAGTCACTGCCTTACGCAAAAACACACTACCACGCGTCAGCAGCGCTGCAGCATCTGCCTCTGCGGGAGGCACATGTGGAAGAACAGAGGATGCCAAAACCACACCCACAAGTGGAAGCCTCACGTGTGCTGTGAAATGAAACCACGCATAGAGCGGTTTCCAGAAAGCAGTGATAATTTGAGGAGGTGATAAATCATATGGAAACTTGAAGAGTGGAGGTCCTCAGTTGTTCAGGGACTGCTTGTTGCAGTGGCAGGGGAAGAGGTCTACCAGCACAGCCCACCAGCACAAACAGCACCTTAACGGCAATCTGTGCCCTTAGGTGATCAACTCCAAACAACACAAACCACCTGGGACCTGCTCTGTGCACAGCACTGACGGTGCCCCACCACGAAGAAGAGCTGGGGAGAGGCGAAAGCAGAGCAGGTACCTGGTTTCCCTCTCTTCGTGCTGGATAATGAGGTTGCTGTAGAAGTTCTCCAGCGTGAGCTTGGCCACCGTCACTCTCTCGCGGGTGTGGTTGCTCATGGGAAAGGATGTTGTGGTCCCTGCAGTCATCGCCATGGTAACATGCACTGAAACAGAGCATGGCAAATGGTTACGCACTTGGAAAAACATACACAGGCATGCTTCTTCCCCACTCTCCATCTCTGAATTCCTAGAGGCTATGGCACTCTCAGGAAAAGCACTGCTCCTTCTATATAAGGAACTGTTAAAAAACTGTATTGCAGAGCCATCCTCTGCTAGCAGGACGCGCTGCCCGCTCTCTGAAACAAACAACATGTTGGCAAAACACGGGGTGAATCACAGCAGAGCAGGCGCAGACTCTGGGCAGCTCACCCAACCGCACCTCGCCGCAGCTTAGGAAGATGTGCGGCCGGCGGGCCCCAGGCCAGCCAGCGGAGGGAGAGGCGACAGGATGAAATGAAGGCGTGCCTGAACAAAAAGCCCAACACCACCCCAGGAGAGGTGGCTCTGAGGATACAAAACAGCCAGCCGGTATCTCAGGATCACAAAGCAGCTCAACAGAATTGCAGGTGGGCAGTGGAGGGATTTCTAGAAATCACTGCGCCGAATGAAATAATGGAATCACCTTGCTTGAAATGGGAAACTTCTGTTTCCTACACAGAAGTAAATACACTTCCTTTTGGTTATTTACGTAACCTTTCTATTTCACCAGGGGACTTTGAGGAAGACAAACCCTAAATTAGGGTTATGATCTTCAGGCAGATCTTCATACCTTTTAAGGTGAACCAGTTACAAGTTTTGTACAGAAATAGATTTGCGTTTGCCCGTGACACAGGAAGATCGTTTAATTCTGTCTTGGATTTTTGTTTTGTTTTGGATTTGCCAGCTACTGTGTGGGTTTTTAATTGCATTTGGTGTGACAATACGATATTTGTTGCCAGACATGCAGCTGCTGTGTCACAAATAAAGGCTGATTATAACATTACATGGATATTATTTTAGCTGGGCATTTCGGAGCACGCAAGATGCCAGAGTTCTGACAGTACGAGTGCATCTCTCCATCCACGTGCGAAGAGGTTTTAATAGCACTACAGCTGCTTTATGGTGATGCAGATCTTTCTTTTTTTAATCGTTATTTTGTCCCCCTCAGTCTTCTACAGAAAAAAAACTAAGAGCTGCCAGCTGTCAATAATCTTTACTAAAAATTCAGGGGTTATATTCTCCACACGAGCACATGCCCCATTCTGGGCACTCTTCCAAAAGTCAGAGNCATATTACATTCCCCTCGCATCTTGATAGGTGGGGAAAGATGAGTATAAAGCAGGTATCTGAGAGCAGCATGCTGACACCCCCAAACGAACACAACAGCTGCTGAACGCACACCCGGCATCTGCCGTTAAATTGTTTCAAAAAACCGATCTGAGAGAGGAAAAACCCACCTCCTGATCGCTCGGGAGTGTCACGATAGCACAGCATGACCCCAGGCTCGGATCAGATTAACCTTTCCTTAAGGTAAAGCATGCCCCAGCACCAGCAGGCAACAGGCTATTTACCACTCGCACAGCTTGTATTCCTGCTAGGACAGAATAGCACCACAACTTCGTTTCCTGTTGATTTGTTTTCCCCCACGCTCCTATACTTGCAAACGCAGATGTTACCAAATAGCAAGTGTAAGTCACCTGATTTTATTAAGCCTGTAAAAAGGAGATAACAATTCTGGCACCAGCCCACCACGCTATTTATAGCAGGGCTGAACTTAACTGCGGTGGCAGAGCAGGAAAATATAGAAGAGAGCCCAACGGTAACTTCGGGAGCTCAGAGAAAGCTGGTTAACAGATCAGGACCTCACGTCAAGCTCAGTGCAGTGCCACGCCACAAGCTGCCCGGAGCAGGAGGGCTGCACAAGAAAGAACTTAGCAGACTTTTGCTCACTGTGCAGTTGGTGCCTGTCCCAAAGCAGCCACCAGTTAGCTCCAGCACTGTGGGGAAAAAGCTTTGTGAAAGCAAAAAGTGTCCCGAGCTCTCCAGGCTCCCCAAAGTAAACAGAAAGGAGCGCAGAGGCAGCAGGAGACCCAGGGTACTCTGCAAAATCCAATGTCAGCTCACAGCAGAGAAAATATCCTCATCCTTTTTCCTCCTGCCTCTCTGCTCCCACTAACAGCCCCCAAAACAAAGCACAAATCCACATCTCAAACAAAGTACGCAGTTAGGGATATTACTTGATTACTCCCAAGTACGGGCTTTATACACATAGGATGCCAGAGGGGATGGGGGCGGAAGGAAGAAGCTTCAAAATGGGGCCTTTTACTGACAGAACACTGCTTTTACTGACCTCACGGGATTAACGGGAACATTTTGAAAAGGTGCCACCCATAGTTCTTGGAAATGCCCTCAAAAAACGACTAATTCACCCAAACTCATGCCATTTGCATAATGGCAGCATTCTCCTCCTGCTGCGTCACCAGTGCCACGCCAAAGCACATGGTGCTTGGCTGAGGCTCCTCTGACTGAAGACCAAAGACTTTTCTTTCCAAAAGGCCCATTACTGCAGAAGAAACGACACACCACACGCTCTGGGTGAGAGAGACGTCAAAAGAACCTGATGGGCAGGAGACAGGAGCAGTGCGCAGCCCACGGGACGAGGCCTCAGAGCTGCCAAACGCAGAGGATCCACCTGTGCTGCTCAGCCCAGAAACCGAGCCCGTGCCTCCGCGACGGATGGCTGAATTCCCAGCACGAGGTCGGGCCTGCTTGCCTACGGCGTGGGCACGGAGCACAGAGGAGCAAGGGGCTGCAGGTGTGAGGTGACGAGGGGACGCCTGGCCCCCAGAGGGGGTTGGGACAACAGCACCTTTGGCGTCAGGGCGCTGCCAAAGGAAGAGCAGCAGAAAGGGGACAGCAGGCCCAACACCAGCAAACTGGCATTTTCATGAGTCTCCTTTGAGCAAGTCTATCTCTTGACCCACTGTCTCCTTCCTGGCTGAAGGGTGCTGCCAGGTCCAAGTACAAATTTCTTCCCTTTGTGCCCAGATATTTTCTAACTGGAAAGGAAGGAAAGGCCAAGCTCGGTCTTGTACAACTTCAGCCTTCGCTCCAAGCTGTCACAGCAGCTCCAGGTCTAACCAGTGACTGATTTTCCTGAGAGGCCCCCTACCACTGAAAACCCCATGCCCAGCTCCTGCTGCACAACTGGTGACTCAAAACTCACGGCCCTGCCAGGATGCTCCTTGGCAGCTCCCACAGCCCATCATTAGCGGTTTCGCATTAGAGTTGCAGATTGAGGCTCTGGTTAATTGAAGCAAAACAACATAAGTATCTAATCCCACTTACTAATAACAACCCAGAAAAGAAAAATGGAAGAAGTCAAGGCACCTGGAGATCTACTCTCCCCTCGAAGAAACACTTGGCACTTCACCGGGATGGGATCACTTTCTGATCAGGAGGGACGACAACACAACGTCCAGGTCTCTTGCACATGGTCTCCAGCCTTCTCAGCTCCAGCTGGGGCCACGCAGAGGTGAGGCAGGGCACAGAGCCATCGCTTGGCAGGAAGGAAGCACACGCATCACCACCCCTGGCAATTTCAGGGCCTGTTTTAACTTATCCAGATGTGCCACAAGATGTCAAGAAATTTATTTTATTACCCTATGCCATACTTTCCAGTCTGCAAAACTGGAGCAAAAGGACAAGGATGTGGAGGAGACAGCAAATCCTAACATTTTAACATCACCAAACACTTGGACTATAGTGATGGTGAGCAGACATATCTCAATAAGAAAGGCCTCCCACCCTCAAAAAAAAGACAGAAGTCCATCAGTTCAGATCCTTCTGACCTTTCACAGTTACATTTCTAGTGACTTCTCATTTCAATGAGAAGATGATCATGCGAGAGCATGCTACAAGCAGTGAAAACTACAGCCAACAGTTCCATAAAGAATGTTGCCTTCCTTCACAGAGGGTTTCACATTTCCCAGGATACTACAGTAACCAACGTGATCAGCTCTTGCTCTCTCACACAGGCTGCTGGCAGAAAAAAAAAAAAAAAAAAAAAAAAAAAGAAGTTTGTGCAAGTTGGACAGCAGTAGTGTCACAACTGGGCTCTGCATCCCTAAGACTGGCTCCAAAGGTGCCTGTCTCCTTGCAGGCAGGTCTCCTGCATGCCTGGGTTCCATCACACAGCTTGGTCTTACTGCCAAGTCTGGACCTACACTATCAGATCAATCTGGATCTGATGGTTTCAATCTTAATGGTTTTTATTTATATACTCAAGCATGCGCCTGAACCCCAGCCATGACGAAGGCAGATCTCTACTGCAGCAAAAAGGGTGAAACTACAAAGCTGACAAAAGTTTCCTTTTACATTCCAAGGGATTTGGGCTCTTTAGTAAAAGCCTCTGAGTAAGGAAGATGCTGAAACATTTCTGCCTCTCAAAGATACAATTTTCTCAGCATAACACGTTCCACCATTCAACTTCCTCCTGAAGCAAAGCACACAAATGACTTTACCAAGAATTAGAAACTAGAAGAGAAAGGAGAGACACACTTTTGGTGTCAGGCCTGTTCCAAATTAAATGCATACAGCACAGTAGAGTGGTTACCTTCAGGAATACCAGAGATCAATACCACGCAGCACTGGAGCTCTTCTGGGTGAGAAGCTAGGCACACGCAGTAATGCTGCGTGGCTCTGAGCAGACAACACAGCAAGGCACCTGGCAAAACCGGGCACTAGAAGCACTGGTGACCAGGATTATAGCTGAAGAATAAAGTGCTGTCTGGAAAAGCAGCATGGATTCAGCAAGGCTGGGTGTCTGAGCGCCAGCCCCGCTGCCTCCAAATTGTTCGGATTCCCTCAAAGAGAGACAGGATATATATATATATATATATATATTTGTATATGAGAAAAACAACCCACCATACACAAATAACTGCATGATTCACACCAAAAGGCAGTGGGCAGGGACAGATAAATGCAGTTAGCAACCAAAGCCTTGGCAGGACAGGATGGTGTGACACAGCAGTGGGAGGGGAGGAGCAGCAGCTGGAGCAGCAGCCGCCCAGGCTCTGTGGGCAGCTGGGAGCTGTACCCACGATGAGCTGATGTGCAGCACTGGCAGAGGTGCTGGGGAACAGCTGGCAGCTCCACGATGAAACAGAGGGAGAACGTGGTCATACTGGGTGACCAGCCCCAGAGGCACAGGACTTTCTGTGCTGCCGTGTTTTCACCAGCCAATTGTCTAGGCTGAGCCTCCTCCTGGAGAGGTTCCCTGCCTTCTTCTTCTGTAACTCATTTCAAATCCACTTCCAAGGCATTTGAGAAACCTCCAGGAACACACAAAACACTATGGAGTCTTGAGGTCTCAGGACAGCAAGCAAAGCAAGAGAAACCCTGCTGTCCCCATCCATAACAGTTATGGGCGAGTAGTTTTCAACTCTCTTAACACTTACATTATTACTAAACGCAGATTCCCATGTTCAAAACCGAGCCTTGTCCAAAGGGATTTTCTAATTGACAGAAGTGAACTCCAGTTCGGTTTGTTTTGACATGACATTCTTATTCTTGTAGCTGTGCTATTGGTGGTGCTGAAGTTCACAGCTATCAGAGCAGCGTGTTTGCCAAGTGCTGCTTTCAGAAAGAAAAATATGTTCCTACATAATTCATGTTTTCAGTAGTATCACCATTCACACGCTCCTATTTTATTTACAATGCTACCTGAAGGAAGTAACATTCCCTGCCGAATACAACAAATCAGGTACTTCACACGCAGACTTCTCTTCTTTAGTGTTGTTACTGCCAAACCCAGATCTTTCTGACATCCTCCAGCTTTCAGTGCAGTCCCCAGTAGAAGAGGGAAAATGGCATACTGAGCTGCAACAAGCCGTCACTAACACGTCGGCATTTCATTCACCTCGTCCAAATACTTCATTGCCATTAGTTCGTTATTCATTCCCCAGCGTCCGTTATGTTCCCGTAAGTTTTGCTTCTTTAAAGCTACAGAATGAATTACAGTTGTTCTATTTAAAGCAGCACTAAGAAACAGAGTAAAATTAGCCCCACCAGCACAGGCTCTGCTATTTAAAAGCAAGAGATGCTGGAATGTTTTAGCCATTTTAAGTCATTCTTGCCTTCCCCTGGAACGCCCGCAGGAGCCGCCTGCTATGGGCAGAGCTAAAAGCAGGAGCTCTGCGCCTCGCCTGGCCCCAGCTCATGCACCACAAAGGGCACACGCACCTCAGGCTGACCTCGCGTCCGTGAGAAAGCCCCGAGGAGATGCTCACGTTAACGCGGGGCGTGGGGACGTTTGGCCATGCGGTCGCTGCCCCTTAGGAGCGACAACACCACGAAAGCTGAGGGGAGGGCCGGGGACGACCCCAAAGCATAAAGGAAGGGCTCTGGGGAGGCAAGGAGCACTCCAGAACAACCACGGCGGCAGCAGCAAAGGCCACCGCTTTATGTATACTCCACGCTGGCACAGCCGGTGCTGTTTCTGAAAGAAGTCGTTCCACTTTTCACCCAGCCATCTGCTTGTTTCTCTCCCACCGCCGCTCGATGCTCTGTGCCAGCACAAGGAGCTGCGTAACCCAGAGAGACTGCGCTGGGCAAAAACTGCTGCTCCGAAGGCCTTTTGGGGGGCCAGCTCTGCCAGTGTTGGTTGTGAAGGGCTGCAAGTATGGGAGTGGGGCTAAGCCACAGGGCCCTGTCTCTTACACTTGGCTCACAGAAATTCATCTCAAATTACGGCAGCACACCCGCAGTAATGATAAGGAAATATTACCTAATATGGAATAAAAACTGAATATTGGAGTTGTGCTGCACTCCAGGATTTCCTGTCATTCAAGCGAGGAGGGCAGCAGCAGGCTCCCAGAGCAGCAGGCCGGGATCCAGCCCCGCTCTGCTTCCAGCCAGTGGCGCGGCCGGCACATGGAAATTCCTTCCCCGACAGGAAAAGACAGCGGAGAGCAACGCTGTGTACACATACAGATATATATGTGCATAAGCTATGCATACATACAGATACATATGTGCACTCAAAGATACTTCTAACTTCTGCTTTCAGTGCAGTGGGAACTAGTTACCAAAGTTTAAGGTCGCTAATAAAATCACTTCCACCTCGGCTACGCGTTATTCAGCTTCTGAGGACACAATTAGTTTCTCTGTCATCAGCTCTGTCCCACAGTTTGCAGCACAATTTGGAGACATCCTGTGCTCAGAACATTCACTCAGCGTTGAACAACTTGCAGGGACTTAGCAAACATTTTCAAGTAACTGATTTAGCTTTCTTTGCAGAAGGGCTTTTCCGGACAACAACCCATCAATTGGTTTTCAATACCCAGTTCAACATTTCAGAGGTCATCAAACAAAAATCTGATTCCTCCTTTGCTAGTCACTGGTTTTCTGGATACAATTGTCCTCAGGTCTAACAAAAAGTATGTCTCACTTCAAATCACACACAGCTATCTGGAAGTACAGATCAGTAACAGCAGGTTGCTCCAGGTCTAGCTCTTTCGAGGCCAAGGGACACAACTTCAAGTGGTAAAGAATAAGAATAAGCTAGTGTTGACACCTGCAAAAAGTTTCCTTGAAACTGTAAGCCATTTTCAGTTTTGATCCAAAAAAACTCTTTAATTTTAGGGATGCTGCAAAGCCTTCCCATTTTCTAGGAGGCAGGAGCAGAGGGGGCTTCGCCTTTGGGAACTTGGAGGGATTTTTGTATTGAACTGTATGGCAAGAGAATGGGCACTGAGTTCATTCTTCTTCTTGCTGATGTATGTTCAAAACCCCGACTCTTGCTAGGCTCCTTTTGAATCACATCAATCAAATTAAATGTAGTAATTAGACATGATCAGCCTGCGCCAGCAAAGGAGCTGGCTGCCAAATGAGATGCAGAGCATCAACGACCGGCGATGGCCTGCGCAATGCCTGCAGCCAGGGTTAATGAGCACAACAGATCCCTCCGGCCCTAAAAGCGACGAATGCAGGTGGCGAATCTTGTTAGCACACGCAGTGCTGGAGAGCAGATGTTTGGCCATTTGAATCCCACTACACCAGTTAATTTCTCTGCCTGCGTTTTTTGGAGAAGGAGAGAAGGAGACAGCTGTTTGTACATAAAGCAGATGATGGTGATGAGGGCCAGGGTACAGATGGAGAAAAAGACGTGAGCAGTCTTCCTGTACCCAACGTGTGAAGCAATTCAGATCGCTGCCTGAAAGACCTCTATTTGCCACTCCATTGGTCTCCACTCCTCGCACTCTGTGATCACTGAGCTGGTGTCTCTGTTCTGACTTCCTTGCCTCCGTCAAATCCTCCTGCAGCCTAGTGCTTAGTGCCACAGCTGTTCATCTCCTCCAGGACAGAGGTGTGATCAGGAGTGCTCTGTGATGGATATGTGCACACATAGATAACCCCTCCTACCCAATCACATACCCACCCTTCCAGGAAGATAAGGGAAAGGAAAAAAAAATAAAAAGGAAAAGAAGTTTTGTACCTAGGTGAAAGACGACAAGGTCTGTGATAAGCATTCGTTCCTGTGGAAGGCCATTCTTCTGCCATGGCCTTGGGAAAGCTCATTGAAAACGGGTGGTGTTTTCCATTAATTTAATCTCAGAGATTCAATTAAACTATCTGGTTTCCCTACTTAAAGGACAAGAGAAGCAAAAGTAGGGTGTAAGCAAAAGCTCTGGCCACATCCAGCTGCAAGAGGAAGTGAAAGGAAAAAGGGGCTGAGGATATAAGATTATAAGAGATACTGAGGCTGTGGTGCATCTGCTATGCCACAGTTATACATGCAAGAATGGGCAAATTTCCAGATTTAAAAAACCAACAACTTAGAGAACACAATTTCATATGCTTTCAAGATCAAACTGATTATGATAAAAATAAGAGAACAAGGTGATAAACTCTAGGAGCAAACCTTTCCTACCAGTAGAGCCTTCAGAAAGGTCTTGCATCATGTCCTGAGGGCTAAGCATGCCCTCAACAGCTGAGAAGAGGAGCAGGACGCATCAGTAAGGAACACTCTTCATTCGGCACAGGTCACAATGCACAGGTGCAGGCCTTACGGGAAGGCAGAAGGAAAAGCAACATCTGAGTTCCCGCAGAATGGCTCTCATTGTTGGTTTTCAATATGCAAGCCTCTACTGCCCTAAGGGTGACTAAGTGTCATTACGCCTCCATTCCTCCATCCCACAAGCAGAGACGAGGACATGTGGAGTTACCTGCAGAAAGTCTGAATGGAAAAAAAAGATCAGCGCCAACAGGGTGTGAAGATGGAGACCGATGCCAAATAAAGAGGGCTTTCAGACAGCGATCTGAATTGCTTGACTAGTTGGACACAACCAGTTATTTCCCATAAATAGTAACCAAGACAGAAAACCCAAACAAGCTGTAGGAAGAATGAGATCATTTCCACATTTGAAATACTGAACACGAACATTTCTTATGGGAACGGGCCCTGGGCACAAGGCACTTGCACAGAAAGGACAGAAATTGCTGCCAAGTTCTGTTTCCAGGAGCATCAATGCAGGTCTCTGAATTGCTTCTTGGAGAGAGAAGGAGAGAGGGATCCCCCTCTTCCGCTTGCACCAGAAGCCGTACCAAGTTCTCCTCCGGGTGCTGCTTGGCTCCTGTGTGCCCAACACAGCCCAGCGTGGACAAGCAAGCTGAAGCAGCAATGCTCACGTGGATCATGGGCCCACACCATGCAGGAGAGAGACGCGCGTTGTGTTTGGATTTGAATGTCTTTCTCACCACCCAAAGAATGCTGAGAGCAAGGTCCAGTGCCTGATTTACACTAGAACACAGGAATACCCACCTGAAGTCTCTAATTTCTCACTCCTCCCATTCCACTCAGCAGCTCTACCAGAAGAGTCACCAGCCACAGCATCCCTAACACCCCCCACAGTAACCTGAGGTGGCCACATCTTTCTGCAAAATAAAAACACCCTAACTTCCTAGCATGTGGCAGTGATGCAGATGTTGAAATCATGAATATTTTGAGATTTCTGCTTCCAGTTGTAGATGATGTACAAACAAAGGAAGGATGCTCTTGTGGTTACAGCACAGGAAACTGCATTAAGTAACAGATGATCTGAATTCTATTTTATTGTCCATGTGTAAAAACAAATCCCACAGAAAAAAAAAAAAAATCTACCTAGGGTGTGCCTCAGTTATGCTACAGGAGAACAGAAGCATCGGTCCTCTATGTAGAAGGTCACATCAGGAGGCTTTAAACTAAAAAGGAGTTCACATGCACAAGGTACCCAAGCTCTAAGGAGCAAAGTACTATGAAAGAGTTACTTAATAACGGATTCTGAAAACATATGGTTTGAGTCCCCCTCAAAACTGAGGAGGCAGTGGCCCCCTGTTGTCATTGCACTTCTCTGAGCTGCCCACCTGACCAGGACAGGAGGAAGAGTTAAGTTCTGCTGCTGACTGCAGAAGAGGCACAGATCTGCGTGCGGTGGCTGGGAGGGCGTGTGGCGAGATAAGCAGGGAGGTGTTTTCAGTGCTCCAAGGACAGGGCTGAAGTCTCCCTTCTGATTTCAGAAAATACATGGGAAAAGGAAACAGGACAATATGACCATACTGCAAGCGGCCAGGTTTGGGGACAGTATTCCCCAGCTGAGCCGAACTCACCCTTGGCTTAACGTTGCTGCCGTGAATCCAACTGAAAGCATTCATTTGAACGAGTCCCCGGTCAGTGTTTACACATTCTGCTGCTCATATGCAAATAACATGAATCAGCTGTCTTTTAAAGAAAGATAAATGGACGACATTTGGAAAGCTCTACCAGTTTCCTGGTAAAGCCCCGGGAATATGCGTCGTATCGGGAATGTAGTTTGTCACATTGATATAGCACAGGGGAAGGGAGAGGACTTCTTAATTTCATGAATCACTCGGAAGCAGCTGCTCTGCTATATTCTCTTCACTTCTTCTGAAAATATGAAGAGCATTAAAAGAAAAAGGAGTGTAATAACGTAGCATTGGTACAGAATCAAAACCATTTACATTTGTGATTCCTCAGATGATTAATTAATGCTTCAATTGAGTCTTAAGCCACATTTCACCTGCAGCCATTTACAAAAAAAGAAAACCAAGAAAAATCCCTTACTTTAGAAGTACTCCAGCACTCCACAAAGGTCTGTGCAAAACCCAGCACTTTTTGCTCCGCAGATCGTGCCTCAGTTGATATTGAGCCTTGCCTGCATGCATAATAAAAATCCCATTACTCTCCCCATGTCTAAGATGATAACACTGGGATGGGAGCAGGATCTGGAGGCTAGTCTATTTTTTTTTATTTTAGTATTTTTTGCATGCCCTTGAGTGAAATTTTATGAAATAAATCAGTAATAAAATCAACTGTAGGAACTTCAGCAAATCCTGAGAGCACAGGGCAGCTGCAGTGCCGGCAGCCTCCAGGAGGGAAGGAGCCCTTCCCAGCTTGCCCAGAGCTGCAAAGGTCTCTTGGGGTGTTACGAAGCCTCAAGCTGCTTTCCTCTCCTTTGGGATATTTCTCCTGCTAATAATGCCATAAAGCATCTCCCAACGAATTAGAGCTGCAAGCCTTATTCTGCTTCCCACTGGGATGTACCTGCCTCAAGCAAATTTTGTTTTACTCCTTTAAAGTATTTTCTATCCAAACCCTGAGGTACTTTGCAAAACTAAGAAATGGAGGCACATCATTTTGTAAGGCAAGTCAGCAGCAGCATCGCCACTGATTACGAAGCAAAGTGAAGGAAAGTAGGCTCAGCTGCAGGAGGACTTTCAGACATATGACCCGGGAAAAGTTTGCCCGGAGAACTCTTGCCTTTAGTTCAGTGCTGCAGGCAGACCAGGTCAGGCACTGGGGAAAGGCAAGCTGTTTCCCTGGCAAGCCTTCACACAGGTACACGTTCGAAAAATACAACTTGTGCACTTAAAGAAAACTAAAGTGTTTTATGGAATTCTATTTTTAACACTAAACAGCACAATGAACTATGGGAAAAACTAGAATTACACAAGGAAATGAGGAAAAAAAAAAGCCAAGAACAAAGCTCAGATGACCTGAGCTCTGGGCTCTTCAGAGGTGTGACTGCTGGAGCTCGGTCTGCTTACGCTCGGGTTCGCACTGGGCCCTAAGGCTTTTGCAGCTGCAATTGAGGAAGCACATTCTCATGTTTTTCTGGAGAAAAACAAACATACTCCGACCACACTGTTGGCAAAACAGAAGAAGCCTGTGAATTCACAAGTTTCTGCATGCACCTGCAGGGATGTTTTACCAAGGCGAGGCCAGCAGATTGTATTGCTGGTGAAATTTCACCTGCCATAGGCAGATGTCAGAAGTCACACTGGCAGAGCAGTCAGGAGCGTGTAAACGCACCCAGGGCTGCCCAACCACAGGGCCTTGCTCACAGCCACCTTCCCCTCTCACACCTGGCTCCCAACAAGCTCCAGAGAACGGGGATCCGGCTGTGGTTTGAGCACCTCAACACTTCTCCACCCCTTAACCCTGGGCACCTCACGGACAGTAAAAACATCCCTCACAAAGAAAAAAGGCAAAGATCTGAAGCTCCCTACATAGTGCTTGCTAAAAATACACCTCTCTGGAGACATCCTTTGCCAAGTAAGTGCCAACACTTCAAAGGCTGAATTATGATGCTGAGATATCTGTAATGTTTGTTATGTTTCTTGTGAAGTGCGGCCGGCAGTCGGAGATGGCGTCTTTCAGCCCCGAGGCCTGGTCCAGGCAGTAACTAGAAGCAGCTCTTTGGTGGCTTACGTGAAATGAGTCAATGGATCTCCGTCCAGCTCTCCATAAATTAGGAACCACAAAAGCATCTGCAAGAGTCACTTCCTTTGTTGATAGCATTTTAAAGGCCAAGGACTGAATAAGGTGGGAAAAAATGAACGAGCCTCCCTCAGAATAGCTTGTTCCTTCAAAACATGAATCTTTTGTGAAAGTATCCCAGTGCCTTTTATAGAAATACTTAGCTTAGTTGATGTCCTGTAAGAAATGCATGTAACCCCACACTTTCTCAGTAGGAAAACCCAAGACCCGCTGACTTTCAACACACCACAGCCATGCCAAAGACAGGCCAGGCAACAGGAACATTCCATCTCACACATGCTTTCAGAGCCAGCAGGAGCTTAACAGCTCCCGTGTATTTTTCTTTAAGAAAACGTAGCTTCCAAATATAGACTCTTCTCCAGTAAATTGCTCAATTCCAAGGGTATACGTCATTATGAATTTTGGCTTCGTCTCTTGCCAGAAAAGGGGCATGACGCAAGTAATCGAAACGTAGAACATAGAGAGAAAAATAGCCATACCTTGAACTCCTAAAAGAGTAATTCTAAGAGCACACAAATAATACAGGATCAAATGCTTTGATCATGGGCATCAACCTTAATTTCTCATAATAAAGCCCCACGCCCCCTGGAAAGCATCATATAATTCCAGTGAATTAACTTCACCAGAATTCAGAGCAATCGCTTTGAAAAAAAATTGTCAGTGACATTAGGTAATTTGAACTCTGCTGCATCTGGATGACACAAGGTAATTGAACATCAAGGCACTTAATATTAGGGAACTGGTGCTGCTTTGTAAATTTAGAGAATGCATTTCACTCAAAGAAGATGAAAGCCTTCTGAATTTCGGTGCTTCATAAACAGCTGCTCAACCGATTGGATTATGCCCATGAACTGTGCAGGGTCGAACGTGCCCTTCGAGGCACTGGCCACTGGATCTTTCAATGTTGAAAAAGGACTTCCAAAGAGATCTCAGTACACTCCTGTATTCTCTCTCTGCCCGGCACTTCCAAAAATGTCCCCAGTACCCAGAATAAGGCTGGATTACCCTCTGTCAGTCCTCTCTCCCTCAAAGTTGATGAGAATTATGCTACCAACACCAATATGGGAAATGGATTTAGCTTCACATCATCAAAAAGAGGATTAGAGGTAGCATTGAGCAGGCTATCAAGGAAAGCCAAGAACTGCAAAGAAGTTTGTGTTTGTTGATGCAGTTGTCATTACCAAATATTGATTTGGATAGCACTCATCTGGAAAGCCATTAGAAAGTACTCAGTGCACAGCCCCTGTAAGAAGTAGCATTTGCTAGATTTTCTGTTACAAGTCCTGCCCTCTTGGTCAAGAGCAAGCTGCGTTCCTGATCTAGCCAAGGAAAAGAGGAAAAAGCGGGAGTGCAGCACTTGCTATGCCACAAGCAAAAAATCCCCCATTTCCCTCCCTGTATGCACATATATGATAGGAGCCCACTCCTGTAAGTGACTTCATCTTGTAAATCTGACACTTTGTTGACAAGATGATCACCACCCTTGAATAGAAGGAAGCTGCACCCTAAGCACAGATTCAGGCATTCCAGACAGAAGTCTGGCCTTCCATCCAAGACAAATATGGGATTTACCCTGTGCTGCCCTCACTGTGGCTTATTAGTTTGCAATATCTGGGGATGATTTGCATCACGACTCAAGGAGAAGGGCGGTGGGCGGACCCCAGCAGCTTTGTAGTGAAACGCAGCCTTGCCTTGGCGGCCAAGAGAGGGAGAGGAAGTGCTGAGATTCCAAAAGGACAGATGAAAATCTCATCACACAGCTACAGCCTTCAGCTGCACACAGGCAGATGCACATTCGCTCCCGCTCTCATACGCCCCTAGAGAAGTTTACCCTCTTGGGACATATGGCAACGTTCATTGAAGATGGCACAACGGCTTCAAAGCATTTTGGCAAAAGGACCGAGAAAAGACACTTAGTTCGTGTTTCTCAGACAGGGGAAATTACAGTCAAACAGAAATAAGAAAGCTACTGTCAAGTCAGACTACACTCTGAAACAAGTTTCTGTGTTAAAAAAATACGAAGAACACTAACAGGTTTCAGTTATTTTTAAAAGGAGAGAACAGTCTAATGGAAACAGTCGTAAGAGTTCTCCTCTTGCAGCCTCCACTCCTCTGCACAGGTCCAGTTCATCCTGCATCTGGGGGCCAAAATCCGAGACTGAGATGGGACAGTAAAACCTGCAAGTGGCTTTCTCTGTTGTACTGCTGGTTTGATAAAAAGGACAGAGGAGAGATAAGCTAAGATTGCTAAACTCTATTAAAATATAGAGTTTAGCCATTCCTCCCCCCATGTTATCTTATGTTTACTTCCTCTTTTTTTTTTTTTTTTTGACTCTCTGCTATTCTTGCAAATGTTTTTGACTGCAAATATTATTTTACAAAGCAGTCCGTTATTTTTCTTATTTAAATAGATAACGTGCAAGCGTATTTCTTCACTATACCCTCAACAAGTCTTGCTTCTTACTGGAGAGCGAAGAGATCAAGGCAGCAGCTTTTTTGGCAGGCTCCAAGGAACCACTTTGCAAAGGCATTCAGCAAAGCTGTGCAGCAGCCTTGCTGCTGGCAGAATAAACCATAAGCAGCAGCTGAAACCAGTGGCGGAGGTCAGGCTGCGTTCAGACAGGGCATACGCTCTCATCTCTGGTTTGGTTCACCTGTTTCTCCTGAACACAGGAATGGATTGGTATGTCAGCAAGGGAGGGGAAGACAATTGCCTTAGATGTCTGGGAGCAAAAGTAAAGAATTAATGTCAATATGGTTGCCCACGTGATTAAATAGGGCCTAAGGGCATCCAAGCGAGAGCCGAAGACTCACAACTGGAGTTATGGGTGAACCACAGCTGTCAGAGACGCTGCTTTCAGCATGGACTTGGAGCAAGTGGCTCTGTGATAGCAGGGAACATGCAGGCTGTGGTCCTGAAAAATCGGGTGGAAAGTCACCCTCTGTAATATCCACACCGCTGATACTGACTGAAGGAGTTGTGATTTGAGCCGAACTACATTAGGTCAACTTGAACGTCCGGTCTGAGACTCCCAGCACCACCAGGGGATTGAATACATCAGTACAGCACGCACTTTGCACTCCTCACTGTGGGGAAGCCTGGAGCAGTAAGTCTTGGAAGATAAAGAGGAAACATCACAGCAGGCTACTTTAAAGCAAGCTCACCTGCATCCAAATTACATCCCAGGGGTACCAATCCACCCTCTGGAAACACACTGATTAGCTGGCGAACATACTGTAATCCTCGCCTGGGCAGCTCCTTCTCTTCACATCACCTCCATGCCAGCACAGCTGAAAGCCAAATTTTAACGCCACACATTTGTTCTCCTGTAACACTATGTTAGCTACATGGCCTCAAATCTTTGGAGACAGCTTTGCATTTCCTTGTGCACCTGGGGCTCACAGTGACTTCAGTGCATTCCTTCCCGTGGAAGGGATGGACAAACGCAGCCTGTAAACACTGCTCACTGCTGAGAAAGAGCTTGTCAGGTGGTGCATGGCCCAACACAGGAAAGAAGCTGAAAAACTTCCATCACCTGTGAAGGTTTGCCAGCTAAGCTTGAAAATCTAAAGCACTCCACTTTTTTCTTTTCCCTCCAACTTCATCATTGGCTCATGAAAACAGAAAGGAAAGAGAGGAAAAAGGAAGGCTTAGAAGGGGAAGGAGGGAATCCCCTTCTCTACTCTCCCTTCATCTTCCAACCCAAACCAACTGGTTTTGTGTTTCCAAATCTCTCTCCCTCCCTTCAGTCAACGTTCCCTTTTTTTTTTTTTTTTAAATAAATCAACTGTTTCTAATTATAATGCTGTCATTTCCCACCAAGCACTCACATTAAAGTACATGTTCTGTCCATATGGGTGGGAGCCTAAGGGCAAAAGCAGAACCTCCCAAGCTCAGAGTCAGGACAGAGAGGATTGCTTACAATAATCTCTGAGAGGAGGAAGGATAAATCACCGGTATCAATTTCCTTACCTGGAACTATTTCTGAAGATAATTATATTGACTACCACTCTTCATGATAAATTAGAAACTTCCAAACCATGGTCCACAGACACTGTCAGCAGCATGTGGATGGTCAGTGGGACAGGGCGTTTTGGGGTTTTTATTTTCTCCTTTAAATCAAAGGCACATGATGGCCTCAGAGCATGTTGTGGGTTGACAACAGGCTGTGGCTTGCTGAAGTTGAGAACCACAGCCTCAGCTCCTGTAGCTGTGCAACCACGGCTTGCCCTACTCAGCCTCAGCGGCATCAGTCAGACTCAGCTGAGGAATACCAGGGGAACCGTCGCTGACTTCAGTTTCACACACGCCCCTCCTAAGCAGATACTAAAGGCCGCTTAGACTCATGTTTTACACTACACACACGTTTTTATCTCCTCCGTGAAGATTTCCCTACTGTCTCATTATCAAATCTGTTTGATGTAACGTCCATATTCCGCACTTGGCGCTTCTCAAACACTTCAGAGAAACAGTCTCTGCCCCATAGATTTTTACTCATCACAGGCTCACTCAATTTCTGTTAGGAATAATTCAAAGCATAAACAAGTTACAGGACATCATTGAAGGTGTTCTAAAAATAATTGTCTTTAATAAAGGAAAAAAAGTTCTAAAAGCTTTTAATTGCTCCTTTTACAAGTGAGCAGTGAAGTCACTGACTGCAGCACACGAACAAGCCAAGATGCTCACACAACACATTTCACAAGCTCTCCTTCTCTGGTGAATGAGAAGATAAACAGTACAAGGCAGGGGAAGGGTCCCCATACAAAAAAAAATAACACGCAAGAGAACCCATCTAGAACATTTCAGTATAAAATGGCCATCTATGTTCTTTGCTCACATGGCATTTGAGGGTTCATACAGAACTCCTGTTTTACTAAACCTTGCTTCTCCGCCATTACTGTCTTGGCATGTAACAAGTAACTGTGTCTGCTAAGATCGGAGCAAGACCAAGTAAGACTTTACCAGAAGCTGTATTTACAATGCATCCAGGTTTTCATTTTCTTCCATAAACTTCAGCGTGAATATTTCCTCCCCTGTATTTTAAAAACAGACTTCAAGGCTTTCCTACACAGTTTGCAGAAACCCAGATACACGCTGCAACTTCAATAAATGAGGGAAATCAATTATTTTACACTGGAAGCAGATGGCAAAATTCACTAAGAGATTTTTCCTTTAGTGCAGCACAGCTTTCAGTTCACAGAAGTGAGGTACGGCAGGTTGGTCATGAAGAATGTCAACCTGCTCAAGCAGAGTACTTCACCACTTCAGTGGGCTACCCAAGCACAAACAAATCCAACAAAACCCAGCCACAAAGATGCACACTAATGCCACCAGCAGGGATGAAACTCCTTTCTTTCAACCGATCCCAGCAGTCAGAGTTCGCTGCGATGCTTTCCAAGAGATGCCACCTTCCAAACCTCACCATTAAGAGCACCTGACTCGGAAACTATGTCTCACCAACGGTATTTGCAGCGCAAATAGCTGTTAGCCAGGTGCCACTGCTCCACTAACCAGAACGCGCCTGGGCAGTTGGCTGCTCCATGTTTGAGACAGCTGTGTCTTCCACTGCTGTACGATGACCTCGCATCCCACAGAGAAGCTCTAACGCAGAGCAAAATTCCTTTAGAGTTCCAGATGTTGCTGCTTGTTACATTATACTTTTAATTACTGTTAAACACAGGCTTTGTTCGCTTTACTGAGTTTATGTCGTTTGTAAAAACAGGCACTCCCATTACATTTATACCTTGTGATTGAATTTGTTCTCCCTTCCTGCTCTGCCAAATGCTAAATACCACAAAAGAGAAGAAACTAGTTGCCTTTAACTTCAAGAAACAACTGCTGCCTTAAAACAAAACAGTGCCACGCTTTTATCTGTGGAGCTACCAATGTAATCTATCCCCTGCACACAGGGCTCAGCATGCTAAAAATTAGTGACATTTTAAGTGGAACAATCCTTTCATCATCAGGCTGATATTTGGCTGGCATTCTGGTTACCTCCCTTGCAAGGCACCAGTGAGAGGGAAGGGCAGGGAACACATTATGCAACTATCTATTGTAAAAAAAAAACAAAACAAAAACAAAAAAAAAAACTTAAAACAAAGTTTGAAAAACATCTGTGATAAACTCTTTTCCAACATAAAAGCAACACAAAAGAAGCCTGATGCTATTGGACCACAGGCTGCTATTTCTACCTGGCTAACCTGGCAAATGGGGATTTTTCCCAAAAGGAAAAATTACTTTCAGTGAAGACGGGGGACACTTACACCCGAGAGCACCTCCTGCCTCCTCCACATTCTGGTTCAGATCCAGCTAGCTAACCAGAGGTAGTTCTTCACTGGGAAATGGAGTGGAGACATCAGACCATATCTGTGTGCTGTCACCCTCTCCCGTGCGCTCAGCTGTGATACATGAAAACCTAAATCACAAATTCAGCTTCAAATAATAGTGAGGTGGCTCCATGGCCAGGTAATCTGCACGCTGGCTAGCTGGTAGAAAATGGCTCTCCTGTAGACAATGAAATACCTTTTGGAACTTAACTACCAGTTCAGCTATGAGCAACACCAAGGCTTTCTACCAGAAGCTGTAGCTGCTCTGGTGTCACGTGGCAGTTGTGTCAGGTCTCTCTCAGCATTAGATCCAGCTCTACTCATCCTGGAAAAAAAAAATAAACAAACGAGGCAGGAAAAAGTGATCTTTGGGAAGGTCCTCTTTACCGAGCAGTCCCCACAAAGTGCCTGCACTCAGGTACTGCAGGTAGCGCTCTTGTGAAATCCCACTGACTAACATTTCACACCACTCCCCTCCACAAGTGAAAATACAGAACCCATCTATCCCTCTGACAATCAGGATCTCACATTAGCAGGCTTCTAAAGCAAATTTGTTACATTAAAATAAAGGTACCTGCTTTCCTCAATGTCATTTCCTCACGCAGATGCAGGAGCAGCGAGACTGCCAGAAGCCGCCCTGTGGTGTTAGGCTACAGAGCTGCAGGACTCCAGGTGCCAGCCAAAGGACCCAGCGTACCCCTGCGCTTGGCGAGGACTGCCTGCTGCTCCTTCTGGAGAGGATCCCCCACCTTGCATACGATTCACCACATTGACTCACGCCACGCACAGAGCAACTCCTCCCTGAGTTCACACCCCCTAGTGTCAGATTTGATCTCCCTCACTGTTTATACAACAAAAACATGCTCTTGATAGCTATTCAGTCATCAGACTTGGAAAAATCCTGCAGCAACCTACCCAAAGTAGACTTCAGCCGCTTACCAAAGCCATGTTTCCATGCTATGGCAATGTGATTCCTAGCACTGGCATGCCTGCCCTCAGTGCAGCCATACGGTGAAACGAGCAGGGAACAACAGAAGATTGAATGATTTTGTGGACAATACTATGTTTGATTTTTGTCCACTGTCGTTATCTAGGACATATAAAGCCTCTTTCTGGCGGGCTAAAGCAAACCATTTGCCATATAATATCAGCTTAGTCTTTGTGCTGATGAATACGGTATTCAGAGAAGTGATCCTCTTCGTTGTCATTTACATGCCTACCCTGCAACTCTTCTGAAAATACAAATATCAAAGTTTATAAATTGCCTTCATATTTTAGCTAACTCCCTGCTCCACTCTGCTGGTGCCAGAGGATTTTCATTAGAATAAAGGAGACTGAGTGGAAATTGAGTTTACAGGGAGAAGATAAGCTTTGAAAACAATACCAACTTACTGCCTACTCAGGCTGAGCGGACAAAAACAGTGCTTCTCAAGCTGGGACTAAGCTCCTTGTGGTCATTAAAGGATTCAAAAGAGATCTTAAGCTACAGCAGGTAGCTGAAATGATTTTAAAAAATAAAATCATCCACCACTCAAGCAACTGGATGGAAATAGATAATCTTCAAAGTCCCTTCCTACCCTGGCCGTGCTGTGACTCTGAACCTCAACATGAGTGCCACCAGGCAGGGCTCATCACCTGGAGGACTCCTAGCACATTGGCTTGTTGGCAAGTATTGCAGTTAACAGCTCCAAGTAACACTTAACTGCCCCAAGTAATAGTAGGACTGATACTGTTACACCCCCGAGTTCCTACAGAATAAGGAATGAGAACAGTTTTCAATACCTCTGTGTATTTTTGGGTATGTTTTATGGAACATGCACAATTTAGCAAGATTTATCAGCGTTATATCCACCCACAAACAAGAGCCCTCTACTTCAAGGGATTTGGGGAAACTGTCATCAAAACACTGAATCAGCGAATGTGACAAAACCCAGCATCTGTGGTCCTTCCAGCACATAAGTAAAAGCTAAACAACATGAACACAGTTATCTGAGAAGAAACTCGTTCTCCCTTTCCTTCAAGTCAAACTCCAGCACTGTCGTTCACTCAGGGGCCACACCAAGGCTCCTTCATCCATTCTGGATTTTGCGGTGGGAAACCCGTACACAGCAGCAGCGGGGGCACCCGGTCAGCACGCACGTGCACTCTGTTATTCTAACCCAAAACGCCAAAAAAAAAAAAAAAAATCACAACAAACAAACAAACCCAGGAGACAGCTCACACTTCTCAGCATTTCACTTTTATCTTAAGCCACCGCAAACCGCCTTGAAGCACAGAGCACAAGCTGAACTGTCAAATTACGGGCCCGATCCAGAACTCCTTTGACTCAGGTCGAGGTTACAAAATTACTCTTTGGATTCGTTCACCGCAGACAGCAGAAACTACCGAGGATTTTTTTTTTTTTTTTTTTTTAAGCGTA
>VXAV01004246.1:268711-300975 GCA_013399715.1 Alectura lathami
GGGGCCGCGGCCCTCGGCCCCGCTTCTCCCCGTCCTCCGTCACGGTGGCAGAGGGGAGCGGGCTCGCTGCCGGCCCTCGCGGGCCTGCGGGGTCGCCTGTCGCTTTGCTTTCGTTCCCGTCTGTCCCGCCGCCGAAGGCAGAGGATGTTAGCGCAGGTGGGACATGAGCGAAACCTTGCCCCGGCTTGTTTCGTAGCAGGTGTGAAAAAGGAGCAGCAGCACTTGTGGGGGAAGCTGCTGGCTGTGATGCAGCTTTCCTGTAGAACCAGCTGTGTGGAAGGCGAACCTGAGCTCAGACTGGAAGAGCGTCACTCAGAGCAGGGGTGTTTTCTGCTTCTCTCACAGCGCCTGGCAGCTAGCGAATGCACGTCCTCGTGTCGTCACTTGCCTTGAGGATGGCTGCAGATGAAGTGGGCTTATTTGGCAGCCACGTTTAATCTATGTCACCTCTTTAAATAGAGACATCACCGTCTTAGCTCCATGCCCGAAAGCAGATTTCTTGCCCAGAGGCCTTACAAGCTCAGGACCTTGGCCCTGCACAGGTGGATCTGCGTGTCCCCTTCGCCTTCAGGAAATCCACCACGGACCCACCTGAGCACCGCGGGCCTCCTGCTGGCATCAGTTTTCAGAAGCACTAGATTTGGTAGGTCTGAAATAACAGAAGCCTAAAATTGCTGAGTTGTAGCTTGGATGCCATGCAGGAGGGGTTTCTGGAGGGACTGCCCTCTGTGACTTCCCAGCTCCCTTCCCACGTTTGGAGCCTGTGGCAGTGAAGTTGTGCGCTCTCATTTACCATGCTGCAGGGTTGGGAGCGCAGACATACAACCCAGAAAACAAATTAGCAAGAGGGGAAAAGACAACATAGATTAGGATAAGTAAATCCCAAATAAACTGGTTACAAATCTAGAAATGCAGTGTTTTCCTAAAGCGCTCTTCCCAGAGCAAAAGCCTTTACAAATCTTTACAAGTAAGAACAGAAAATGGGGTGGCAGAACCACCACCCCCACAAAAGGAAGGGGCACTGATTTTGACTGGGCATTTTTGCTGTTTGGGAGTTTTGATTTCAGTATCTTGCTTCTGTCTGCTCCCTCCTTCTAAAGCTGTCACAGGGGAGCTGGGGGGAGGCAGGGTCAGCCCCAGGGACAAAGAGGACCAGCTGTGACAATGAAAATCGAATGAATATTCACAATGTGACCTTACAGTTCCTGACTTGCTGCTGCTGCTCCTCTTGTGGGTCCTGCCAGCACAGCAGATGGCAGACGCTCAGAGACTGTTGTGCCAGTGGAAAATTACTGGGTTTTGCTGGTCCTGTGCATGTGAGTGTGAGGGGGAAGTGGGGCAAACTTCTATTTGCTTGATTATTTTCAGGAGAGGAAAGGAAAGCAAATGACTGCTAAAGCTACAGAGATTACTGGCATGTAAGAACGGGTCAGTTGCTTTAGACAGTTGGTACATGCCTATCTACAGAATGAGTTTTCCTCCTAATTCCTTATAACTGTGAGTTTTTCTAAATAGTAGTGCAATCAGAATTAGAAACAACATGGTAACAATAGCGCTCCTTGTTGCTTAAGAGACTGGTGGAAAAACTGTTTCATGTTTCTATTTTTACCTGCCTGTGAAAGTATTTTTGTTAGTGGATTTTCCATTGCAAAGCAGACAAGGTTTATTTTAATTTTCTAATTTTACTTTTTTTTTTTTTTTTTTTAATAGCTATGCACACAGAAGGTTCTTTCACTAAATCTTGGGATGGGATCACCTCTGTTGTGGTTGAGGTCAGTGGGATACCTAGCATGAATACAGTCAGGTGTATCCACAGCCTTTGAAGGTCTGCACGCTTACAGAAAGCAACAACCAACTGCTCTTCCCGGAGTGGACCTTTGAGGAGCTGCATAATTTCTGTGCAGTTCTTCCACAACTGAAGCGGGCACAGCGGACATAAAGACACGAGGCTTTCACCTAAATGGTGATGCAACTTAGCAGATACAAACAGCAGTGCTTAGTCGATAGCTTATCGATAGCTTATAGTTTGTGTGTACTGGTGAAGTTAGCCCCTGACTTAGAGCTGCCAGAACCTATTTGCTATGTAGAAGAACATCTCCTTAAGTCACCAGGCATTGGATTTAGCAAACATTTTTAAGTAAAATCTTTGCTCTAAATGTGCGTACTTCTGCGCGCTGCCCGGCGCTCCAGCTCTGCCGGCCGCAGCAAGCAGCGAAAGGTTCCGTGCCCCCTGCTCAGGTGGGTGGGGTGAGGGTGCACCCCAGTGGGCTGCAATTAAAGGCAAGCACAAAAGCCTAAAGGCTGCTTCTCAAATTCCACTAAACCTCTGAGGCCTTCAAAAAAACTTAGGGGAAGGTCCTGGCAAACCAAAACAATGTAGTGCTCTCATCGCTGCAGTTCCAGAGAGGGATATCGTGTCTGTGAGTGGATGTTCGTGGGGGGTTTTGGCATAAACTGCTGTCTTCTGCAGTCAGTTGGTGTAACAAATACAGGTTGCTATATCAGAGTCATGCTGCAGATGTCTCTTGGAAAGCTTTTTTTTTTTTTTTTTGGCCATGCAAAGTCCCTTTCAGAGTCAGAAATAACCTATAACTGTTTAATTTAGAGATGTTACAATTAGTGTGCAACTGTTTAATCAATGCAGCATTTAGGAATCAATTCTGCTTTTCCTTTCTTGCTTTCTTACTGTTGTTCTGTACAATATAAACCAGCCATATTGGTACAAAACAAGCCAAAAGATACTGACACTTTTAAGATTGATCAAGAAATAATGCAGAACTAGGCAAGCATAGTGCAGATTACGCAGAAACATTCAGGTCGAGTTTCCAGTGGCTTTATGACTTTTTAAGCTGCTTTCGATAGTTTTTAACCCAAATTTTGACTTGGGCCTAAATAACAAAAATATTTGTGGTTGTACTTCACGTGCTGGGTTTCGCAGCTGGATTAGACAACCAAGAAGAATTAGGCAACACCGAAGCTGGCTGTTCCAGTGCTTCTGTGAGACTGTTCAGGTGAGTGACATTGCTCACCTTGTTGTTTGCTAGGTCAGGCCCCATAGGGAGGAAACTCATCAATATTTAAAGAGCTGTAACAACACAGGGGCATCTGTGCTTTTTTTATATCCGATTTTTCCTCAGTTGTCTTTGTTACAGACTACAGAGTCTTTGCCTGGGAGCTGTTCCGTACTTTTTCTCATCCTTTTTGGCCATCTCTGAACTTTCTCCAAATCTAATGTATTTCGGGCAAGTGAAGAGACCAGCATTTCACCAGTCGTGGTGTGGGTGAACCACAAATTTGTGCAGGGGCTGCATCTTGCCTCACCTCTTAATTTGAAGGCAGACAACATAATTTCCTATGCCTCTTAAAATTAGTGACAGGCATGTTTTTAATGAAGTGCTTTTCAGAGGCATTCGTGACAATCCAGCTCTGTTCAGTACAGCCAGCTACAGACTGTTGCCTTCTCCACTCCCTTTCTTAGAAAGTTCTGATTTATACTGCCCTGAAAGCCCAGATAATTTTCCTTATATTAATAACATCTATGTCACTGAAAAACCGTTTGTAATTCCATATGTGCAGTCTGAGGAACAAAGCAATTCATTCAGCTGAACAAATTGAAGGAAATCACTATAGCCCCCTTACAGACTGTCAGCTCGTATCCTGAGTGTCTTAGCCATTCACAACTCTCCTTCCAAAACCAGTGTTTTGCCAGTTTTCAATGCTGTTTATATGACTTCTTTGCTACGCAGGTGTTACTGGGTTTTCAGCATAGACTGCTGTCTTGGCTTCGACTTTTGCAGGCAGTTTGGAGCCCACTTCCTGGCACAGAGGTACCAAATCCCTCATGCAGGAGTTAGAGATGTGACAAATTTGATTGACTTTGTAAGGAATTAAAATATTTATAGCTGGGTTCACTTAGACAACGTCATCTCTTAAAATGTTATTTCTGGATTCTCTCTGGAGAAAATCCTTGTGGACTTGCTACAGACGTATTTAATACATGAGCTTTTTCCATAAACAAAGAAACACTGAAAGTCTGGAACAAAAAAAAAAGTTAGCAAAGACAGTAATTAATAATTCCGATTTTTAATTTTTAAAGAAGCTCACTATTCTTCCTCAACTTAGTGTTGTCCTTCCTTTAAATATTAGTGAAAAATGAAGCTGACAGTCTTTCCCATCTGACCTTTGAGTACAAAATCATTTATTGAACAAAAACGCTCCTATTCTTCAGAGACATTATTCTTAGTTAATGTCTTTGCTCTGTTCTTACACTGTTTCAGGAATGAGCATTTGTGTTTTTCCCTTAGCAAATATTCTGTGTAGGTTCTTTTCGTGGTATCCTGATACACGGAAGATCACCTGCACGTTGCAAGCCTACCACATGGTCTGTCTTCTTACCCAACGTTTGCTTTCTGCTCGTCTTTGCTATCTGGCTGTCTCAATCAGCTTTTGTGTCTGACATAAAGCTCTTAAAATAAATTAAGAAAAAAAGAAACTGGAACAAGATGTAACAGTAAGTTGCATCACTTCATTTACATTCTGTTCCCTGCTTTTCAGCCCTGGTGCGTCTATTTTAGGGCCTGATGCTGAAGTCTCTAGACTCACAGGAGCTATCCCAGCAAACACGGCATTCAGCAGCAGCCTACGGAGGGGACATTCTCGCTTGTAAGGGACGCCTGTCACCACGGCACAGTGTGGTTGTCCTAGGAGAATCAAGGACAGCAAAGCAGGCACAGGAGGCATGGAGGATAACATGACTGGAATTGAACATGCCATATTTCTTTTACTGTAACTCGAAGCCCCACACTTCGGGTCACAGGATAGGATTGTGTGGTCGCTCTCACAGAATGGGGATGAGGTTTGCCTGCACAAGGTGACAAGCTTCCTGCCTGAAGGCCATGGCTTCTGGTCTCTTTCTCTCTTGACATCCTCGCGTATGGATGGTCAGTGGCAGAGGAGTCAAAGCCTGCAGTTAGTTTCAGAGTCTGTAGCTCAAAGTATACAGCGGGTGCAGGAGGTGAGAGGATGGGTTACAAGGAATCAGAAAGAAGAGATCACTGGGGCTGTGAAGAAACATTTCTGAGACCATGAGGAGTATCTGCTAATCAAGACTAATGCAGCACTGCAAGCTCCTAAGAGCTCAAAAATTTGAAGTCATCTCTCCCCTCCCAAACAGCAACAAAACTGTGAGTCAGAAAAAGAAGAAGGAGAGCATGCTGATGAAATCCTGAGGTTTGGTCAAGTGCTTTAATGATTTAACTTCCTCTGCCTTGTTCCCCCAGTACCCTACCTTTCAGTGGAATAATTGAAAGCCTGAAAACTCCATCCTAAATTCACACTCAAAGATGCAACCCCTGCTCTGCTTGATTTACACCTACACCAGTTCCCTCACTTTCTTCCAGTCCCATTACCTAATGGTTCCTGGTTCCCTAAGTCCCCTTGGCAGTACCTGACTGTCTCTGCATATTCCTACTGGGTTTCCCCTGTATTCCTTCCTGTTCAATAACACAAGAAGTCTTCTCCGAGTTTCTGACAGTAATCCAGTTCTCTCTTGGGAGGTGTTGCCTCTCAGCCAGACCTGAAGCCAAGTGCTTCCACCAGCCCCTGCTGTTTCTACCATAACTGTGCTCCTCCTGCACCTCTGCTCCTCCCTCAGAGCTGCAGGCTGCTGATGGGGGAGGCACTGTCTGCTGCCAGAGTGGCAGCAACTTCAGCAGTAAGCAGTAAGCTGTCTCTGCTGCGCAGCAAGAAGTCTGAGCGATCTCCTTGCAGGAACAGAGCTTTTAGCTCTTGAGGTCTGGGTATTTGTCACATAGAGCAATTTGGTGCAGTAAAAATCTGCAGGCTTATAGAAATAATAGTTCTCAATTTGCCAAAAGCCAGTTCTTAAATGAGATGGCTTCTGAATGAATTTGCATAGCTACTTGTATCTTCTGGTGAGAAGTATGAGTTTGTAGACAAAACATTGCAGAATCAACATGTAACTCACATTTGAAATAGGAGTATGAGAATCATGTCCCTCATCTGGTCCTCATAAATACCCAGAAAGTATACTCTTGTTCTAGCGAAAGATGGATTGTGCTGCTGATGAAGTCTTGATGAACTATGAAGAAGAGTTGGTTCTTGGCTGACAAATCGTATGGGGTCTCTGGTTCTGTCCGTTTGTCTGTCATATGCACACACACGTACACCCAGTCGGTGTAATCAAATCTGGCACTGAGATACTGCTTATAGTGGCCTCTGTCAGCAAGATCGCTTGCATTCCTAGGTTTTTGTGTCAATAAAGAGCAAGTACCACTGCATGCTATCACCTGACGCAGTAGGGTATCTGCCTGAAAGTTCAGCCGGTGTGCTTCTCGCATTCACCTCGGAAGCCAGCCGCTGAAGGATCCCAAATGAGCTGCAAACTACTGTAAGCACTGCAGAAATAGTTTCAGCATCTTAGTAGCAGTTTTCAAAGTTTGCTGGGAGAGGAACTGGTCAACCATTGAATGTGCAGGTAAAGCCCATAAGAAATTGAGACAATCGCCTGGGGAAGAAATGCTTACTGAACTGGTTCACTTTTCAGTGTCCTGCCTGTGTTGCAGGCAGATCTTGCTGAGATGCTCCTAGCTTCCCAGCTTAGCCTCTCAGCGCAGAGGTTTGGTTTGGTAGCTTTTTACACTACTTTTGTTGTATGTAAGCATAGTGCCATTTCCTTCCTTTTTTTCTGCTTGCTTTGTGAGATTTTCCTTCACTGTCCTCCTTTTTCTGTCAAGGCAATTGAGGACATAAATTCTATAACTAGCCTTTCCGCATTTTATGCATCACAACCCCAAGCTGGAATGGAATGATCTAAGCACAATCTCCATCTTCAGGAGAGAAGAAAAAAGCGATCACAAGCAAACAAAATAGTTACAAACTTAATGCAGCCTCACGGTTGCTTGGACTGCTGATGAGAGAGGACAGAGCAAAGGAAACAATTCAGTTCCATTCCAGTTATCCTGTGGGCTTCGATCTTTAAATGAAAACAATCCAATTAAGTGTCACAGCAGGAAGAAAATAATTGGGTCTGATAAAGACAAGGCAGAGTACTAAAGAAAAAATATGTGCTTAAGGTCTTACTATAAGCCAACGAAAGATCTGATGGTTTCCATGCCCTTCCTACAGATCCTTTTCTGCCTTGTCTGTGGATAACTGAAGTGTCACAGAGGGGTAGAGCAGCCCAGGTACGTCCAGCAGGACCAGCCCATGTGATGTCAGACCGTTGTTACTATCCTTACCTCCAATGGAATTCTTCTGGTGTCCTCCGGAGCGCACAGCCCTACACAGGGGCTGTTGCAGTGATAGCAGGGCGAGTAATTAACCCTGCAGCTGCTGAGGAAAAAGGCAACGGGGGGCCTGATGAGCAATAGCATTTTAAAACAGCGTCAAGCGTAAAATCCCCAGAACTCTGTTCTCACCCTCAAGGATTAGCCACATTTTCCAAAAATGATTGCAATTCAGAAAACACGGGCAATAGACTGCCAGCAGGGTGTCAGTAAATCTGGAGCTGCCAAAGTCGTTTCCTAGCCTCTCCAAAGGGAGCAGAATTTTAATCAGTGCACTTGTTTTTCTCCTTCTGCTGCGATTAGTCATGCATGGCCACAACTTGACCACCTGAGTTCACTCAAAACTCTTGAAAGAACCAGTGCACTCGGAAGGATTACTGACAAAAGAGAGTAGGTTTGGAGGGATGACAAAAGGTCAAATAACTAGCCTAGATTTGTGAGGGTCTGTTAAAGCAAGCAGCCTGGTGTTAGGGAGTGCTTACAAAAAGAGTTAGCCTAGATGAAAATGCTCTTAGATTTCTTATAATTTTAACTAGTATCTCATGTCTCACTGGGACACTAGCATTTTGTGGTAAAAACAACAATTCCAGGGCTGTTTCCAGAAAGATTGCATATATTTACGGTTGTTTCATCAGCTGAAATAATTAGGAATGCCAATTCTTTAATGAGGATCCTGTCCTATTTTAATGTAGAGGCTGTGGCATGACCCACAGAGCCACTCAAAGTTTAAAACCAGGACTGAAGCCTTTGGTTTGACACCCTAAGTATTAGTTGCTAGGAACACATCACGGCAGTGAATGCAGAAAGGAAAGGCATGAGAAAACCAAACACCAGCCAAATTCTTCAGAAAACCTGGAGAAATGTTTGCCCGACCACAGAAGCAAGTCAGATGTGAGTAGGGTGGAATCAGCTGGATTATCGTCCTTCTCCAAACTGCAGAGATCAAGCCCAGGGCTGTTGGACGTACCTCCAGTCCCAGTTACATTGCTTGCTTTACCTTATATTCCCTTTTCGCCCTCCCAGGTTCCTCCCTCCCACCTCATCCTGCCCAGATAGGCAGCCCACACTGGTTAGCTGCTGTCCCATCAGCCTGCCTGTTCTTGTCAGGATACCCTTTTTGGTGCTTATGGTATGGCTTCTTTGATCATTTCTCCTGCATTTTGTCAGAACTCCACTTTAGTTACTTCTGTATGTTTCTCATTTCTGCTGTTTTTCATGTTGGTATCTTCTTAGGGTAGCCACAGGTCAGGGACTGCCAGCTGCATATACATTACTCCCCCTTTGTTGTCTCTAATTCCTTGTAGTTTTTCATGTAGTTAGCTCGCTTAGGAATGACCTTCTGCATATTTCAGCAGTTCGTATCTGCTAGTACATACAGTGAGAGCATTTAACATGCAACAGCACTAGCCAAAAATCTGATTTCTTCAGCTGTGGGAACTAGATAGCTCGCTGGAGTTTTATTTCCTGGTTGAAGAGAGACACATACGAGAAGTTTTTGTTAGTGACCTTCTTCCCTTTCCCACTTGCCATTCTTATTGTCTGGTACAGAGAGCTGAAGAGAAATGAAGGTACATACTCAAAGGTGCTTGTTTGTGCCAGTTTTTTGAAGACTTCTTACTCTCAACCTGACCTGCTCAATCTTCTGTCACCCCAGGGCTGAACTGAAGCCCACTGCCACCAGCACTGGACAGCAGTGAGAGCAGAGGTGGAGATGTTCCCTGATCATGACCTGTTCTCTGCCCCAGCTCCTGCTCTTGCTCAGAGGTGCACATACGGCTTTCACTCTTTCAGAACTGAAAAGAGACTCAAACGCCCAACTTTATGCACTCATTGAGGTCTTTCCAAGCTTACCTGCTAGGGAAAAATAGCAAGGGAAGCAGCAGGTGGAGGAGGGGAACCTGCTCCCTGTCGCACTCGGTCTGGCCACACGTGTCCTTTGCCGAGGTACCAGCCCGAACCTCACAACTTAACTGCGCTGAGAAATGTTGGCCATAGGAAGCAGCCTAGGCAAAGTAGCTCGCAGATCAGTTGAGATAACCACGGCTGCACTTGCCCTCCTTATCGGGAAGGTTTGGCAGCCTGCTCTGAGCTCCAGGCTGCTGCCAGCAGAGTCATGGCGATGCCAAGGTCTCCAGTTTAAAATTAGGTCAGATAAACACGGTGAACTTGGAGTCAGATCCATGTCTCCAGCGTCAACACGCACACACCCATGCTGTCCCAGGCTTTTACAGCTTACAGACCAAATTGTGCTTGGATGTCACAATGCAAAACTTCCACCTCTGACAGCCGAAGGGTTATGGGCTCACAGAGACTGAAGGTGGAGGCAGAAGACTCAAAGCTGTTTCCAGAAGAAAGAGGAATTATTGAAAGAATTTCAGAAGAGACATGTCCGTGCAAGGAAATGCTCTGTATTTCTTCTGTTAGCCTTTTGTTCTCTAGGTCTGACAGGTCCCCAGATTTAGGCCTCTTTCATATATTTACAGGCATATTATGGATGTAATATCCTATTTTCTTGATGTGAGCACTGATGGCAAAGCAACTGCTAGGAAGATGTAACTATAAATCACTAGCGGAGGAGATGGGCCAGTCACTTGAGGCCAGCTCTGGAGGGTTTAGGACATTCTCACCAAGCCTGCTATATTTTGGTCCATTTCTCCCCAAGAAATGCAACCACATCAGACACTCTCACAAGCTGTATTTTTTCCCACTTTTTGAGCTAGCAAGTGGTGTGAAACTCCTTGTTGGATGAGCTCGAATGACAGGCATTCATGGGAAATCAGATCTGAACTCTTTCCTTAAGCAGTCATTCCAAACTGTTGGCTGTATGAAGCCAAGGGGGAGCTTGGTTTTGCTGCTGCACTGACGGTGATAAATGGGCTAATTTGTTGAAGGCAAGGAATGGAAAAGTATTTTTTATTTAAAAACACTGAATTTTGGGGAGCAAAAGAACCTTGGCAAGGCAGGGCAGAGGTGGGCTACAGGAAATCTTTGACCCCATGACCAAATTGCCAGCATTTCTCCAGCATAAGGACAGGGCTGGAAGAGCATCTTGTTTTTCATTTGGATGTGAGTAGGACACTTGTGATGTCCGTGCTCTTTGGCTTTATATAGCAGCTACACACCTGAAAAAGGATCAGAGTAGACTTTACCCTAATGCAAATCAAAAGATTTTTTTTTCCCATAGGAGATAGATACACTGGGGTCTGAGTTTAGAGCTCCTGAAAGCATGCTGCATGGTGCATTTATTTAGTTAGATCTGTTATGGACTGTTAGAAGTTTTCTGGGAACTGCATGCAGGTACCGAACTACTGTCAGCGTGTTTCTTAGGCTGCCCATGAGGTTGGGTTTGGTCTCATCTGGTCTCATCTGATTTTGTTTTTTTTAGTATGATTTTTGTTAGATATCCACTGCTGCCAGACAGGACACGGAGCATGCTTTATGTGTTTAGGTATGCAGATAAAATATCTGGTGAAATTGTGTGTGTGCTTCACTGGAGGCTTCTGTTCACAGAGACGCACAATGGCTCAGAGTGCTAAGGGCAAAATCCCGGTCTGTGACTCTCCACATTCACCATAGTGCATGTTTCATCACTGCTTGTGCCTCCCCTCTCTAGGAGGCCCTGCTGATTTTAGCAAAATAGATGTGAAAAGGAGTCCTGACAGTCTTCTAGAAAATATTGGGGAAATTGAAACACTGCAATGACTCTTACTTCCCCTTCACTCGGGAAAAAAATCTATTTCAAGCAGGGTTTTTATCCTGCTACTGTTCTAGCTGGTCAGACTAAGCCATTTGTTTTAGCCAAACTGATCACTGAATTTGTGCTTTTTTTTTTTTTTTTTTTTTTTGTGAACTTGCTTCTTTACATCCATTCTTCATCTGATTTCAAGGTCACATGCTGTATGTTAATCATGAAATGCATATCCGCCAGCTACATGAACAGATCTGATGAAAGAGCAAATGACAGTCACCTTTCAAGTAATTGTCTGCAGCCTAGTGCAGGATTCCTGCATTATTCCTGATTAGATGCAAAGAAGACAAAAACCTACTTCTGCTGCCAGTAAAAGTCAGATTTCACTAGCTGGGCTTTGAAAAGCACAATGATGCAGCACAATTGAAAACAGGAAGGCAGAATTTGTGCCATTGTGCTATTACACTGCCAAGGAACGCTTCTGGACTGAACAGACTTGCAGAAGGCCACTTCAGAGCTCCCTCAAAAAGAAGACATTCACCAAGCAGTACTTCGTGAGTAACCCATTGGTAAAGCTGCTTCTTCCTTCCAGCGTCACCCCATCTGGTCCAGTAATCTTGACCTATCTACTGGTAGAATGCTGTGATTTTGTTTTAAACTGGCATTATTTCTTCCTCTCATGTCTAAAGCACCGTACAATGCCTTACTTAAGCCAGAGCAAGGAGCCAAATGTGCCAGTTCAGTGCAGAGCAGTGCTGAGTTGCCTGTTGTACAGCCACTTCGCAGATGCACATCCGCTGGGGATATGGATATCCCTTGTGAAGCAGACAGATACAAGCACAGGTAAGAAAGGGCAAATAGTCTGAGATCTACAAGATTAGTGGGCTGACCATAAAATCCATCAGCAGCAACCAGGCTGGATTCCCAGGAACTGGCTGGCAGCGTAGGTGCAATGGCATGAAGCAGCTGACAAATTTCTCTTGCTCTTGCCTCTAATAATATTCCTAGGCACACAGTAACATTAGTGAGGCAATCAGAAATAAAGGCAACAAAAGCAACTCATTTAGGTATATTATAAGCTGCACAAGACTACACCCCTCAGCTTGTGAAACTTTCATCACATGCTTTGTAAAGCGACACCCCTGAACAGGTTTTGAGGAAAGGATGTCATCAGAGAGACAGTTCCTGCCATGTGAAAGCGATTGACAAGAGCTCAGGCTGGTGTGTTATCCAAAACTGGAACTAAAACTCTCAGTGCGATTTCTTAAGCTTTCTTAAAAAGCGTTCAGAAACACTTCTCATTATTGTGAAAATAAGATTTTGTTCAGGTGACGTATGAAGAGAAGCAGGCAACATCCAGGTCATCACTAATGAAGGACACAGCAACGCTTGCCTATTTACAGCTTGCAGCTGGAGCTCAGCCCTGCGCTGCTCAGGTGACTTTTTAATGCCACTCTTACCACCAGCCGTCACCTCAGCCTTCCTCTTCCTCTCCCCTTCTGGCACGCCGCGTGTGATGCACGGCCCGCAACTGCTGTGCACATCTGAGCTCACAGTTTAATTGATGGGGCTGAGGGCAGCCCCCGCACCACTTGCACACTGTGTTTTCTTTCTTGTGTACGTATTTCATCTCCACGATATCTATTCTTCAAAATTTTCCTTAGAGAGGAAGGGACGCTTCCCACACCTTTCGCTTCTCTTGGCCTGTGTGCATTCTGATGATGATATTTTAATTAAAAATACAGAGAACGACTATGTTGTAGGGAAAGTCACTACTAGAACTTCCCTAAAAAGGGGATAGAAAGAGCAAGCCAAACTACAGGTCTTGTTGGGCTAAGACACTCAAAATTAAAGGGAATTAGAAATGCAATAAGTTGTTGGTGATTTTTACTTTCAAAAAGGTTGTGTAATGAAAGCTTACAGCAAAGCTGGTTGTGCAAGCCTGTGCTGGTCAACAGGGCACGGTTTAGACAAAGTTAAGAGAACTTCTTTTTGCTCTTGTGTCCTAAATGTAGGGCAAAATGTTAACAATGGGTTGAATCATCTGAAAGGCCTTGTCTCTGAATGAAAGGTGCTAAGGAGACCAAACAGGTGAAGGAATTATTCACCTCATTTTCCCTACTTAACCAGACTTTGGAACATCTTCTCTACTCCTTGTGCTTCCAGGCTGGGAGTGCTGATGGGGATGAGGCCATGCTGGATGGGGCTCTGAGCAACCTGGTCTAGTGGAAGGTGTCCCTGCCCACGGCAGGGGGGTTGGGACTGGATGACCTTTAAGGTCTCTTCCGACCCGAACTATTCTGTGGTTCTGTGATTCTATGAGCTCCTTCCTGCTTACCCAAGCAACAGGTCCCACATTTGTCAGAAATTATCAGAGAAAGAAATGCATACGGGATCTCTCTGTCATTCTAGATGTCCAACATCTAACATCAAAGATGCAGGTAGAAATCAAACCATACCACACTGGGGCTGCATCTAAGAATTCCTGTTTTCAATGAGGAGCTGTTGAACACTCAGTGCATCCTTGCTGTGGTCTGAAAGGAAAGATCTGCTGCAGAAGAGTGCCTCCTCTCTTAGAGGTTTCTTCACACTTTCCTAACTGCACACTGGGAACAAGCAGGAGAAATTTGGCCTCAATGCATCTTATTTTAGAAGGAAAGTCAAGGAAGCAGGTCATGGGGCAGTGGACCTCCTGCAGCAAGAACTGACAGAGTGAGGAGAGCAACTCGATAACAAATATTACTGACCACTTTTTCAGTAGTCATTCCCTCCCCCATCTTCCTCTGCTTGAAGACGACCTGACACAGGCACTAGCTTGAATCTGTTATTTATAGCCCTGCCTATGAATAGAGCCTTCTTCCAGATATTGAAGATAAATTGCCCTTCCCAGAGAAGCTTAGCGTTCAGGATAGATATCAGGCAGAGGACACCAACAGCAGGCGATTCCCATTGTACTGAGTGCCAGTCCTGTGAACGCCCTCACAACAGGAGCTGCTTAAAATGTACCTGACTTTGGGTACCGAGGAAATCAGCGTGTGCCTTCAGCAGTAAGCTGCTTTCCTTCAAGTGCTTTCCTTCAAGGTTCTCCTGTAGTTTGTCTGTCTCTGGGTTAGCTCTGGCAGCGCATGGTTCTTGTGGGCGCTGCCTGCTGCCTGCAGGGCTGCCGGGGACTCGGTGGGGCAGACGCGGGGCTGGCTCTGGGCTGGCAGAGGATGGAGCACAAAACCGTGTTTCCAGTTTGGATGGTGTAAGCTCGGGTGCCCTGACGGTTAATCAACACACAGGCGCTGGTACTCACTCACTCTTTGCCATTTCCATGACCTCTTAGTGAATTAATCATAGCAAAAAAAAAATGGTTATCTCTGTTGAAGTTCCCAGAAGCCCTCTCCTGTTTATCCGAAAGAAGAAGGAAGTTGGCATGAAAAATTTTGTATAGACCCGTCTGGTTTCATTTGCACTAAATGTCCTGCAAGGATGATATAACACTTTCAGTGTCTTTAAACAGACACAGTGTTAAGTATTTGATCTTGCCGAGGGGGCTTTTTGCAAAAATTTAGGAACTGCCAGTGTTGTTTAGTCAAGCAAGAGGTGACCTGGTCCCTGGAGGGAAGCATCCAACACACGTTTCAGGGGATACAAAGGGAGCATGCTGCTTTTTACCTAATCCCATCGCTGTCACTTTATATAATCTTACAGAAATCAGCAAGCCAGCAGTGAAAGATTCCAGTAAATCTAATTTGCAGAGGGAACTAGGGATCATCTTATTGAACTATGAACTCACAGTAATTCATCACGGAGTATTTTATTGATGCCTTACTATAAGCAACGTGTTGGTGCAATTTTCTCAGTTGGCTAGCTAGAGATAGGCAGGAGAAGAGAGGGAGAGGGATGAAACATAATATGTATTTTCCCCCCACACCCATTCCATCCTAATGGTGGGGCACATTGCCCTGCCAAACAGGTACTTTTCCCAGATGATCTGCATCATTTTGCTTTGTTTCTTGCAGCAAGGCATTTACATGAAGACAGAATATCTTAGCTGGCTTGGCTGCTGTCTTGGCGATGTGAGACAGAGGTGAGCTACTGAGTTTGCTTCACAAAGCTACAAAGAGCTGTGAGTCACATAACACAGGGACAGCATCCAGATATCTCTGCCCCTAAAGTTCCAGGAGTTCGGCTCCGTTGTTTCTGTTCGAGCATCTCTCTCTTTGAGATTACAAAGCACTGGGAAAGAGGAAGCTACCCTGTTTTTATCTGCATGCTCCAAATGAAGAGGAGGGAACCTAAAAAGGGCACATGCTAGTGTTTGGAAAGGCAGAGCTGCAAAGCAGGAATTGCAGAAAGCTGGACAGAAAGGCTTGAGGAGTTTATTCCTGGGTAGCCTTAGGAAAGATGCTTCAGCCCATCTTTTGTTAAAATACAGATACTACTTTTCAGGATTAGTGCACTTGAATTACAGCTTTATATCAAGCATCTGTAAACCATGTACGCCTTGGACAATTTCCATGAGCTACAGGAATCGATCACAGAGGTGCACAGACACAGGAGCAAATTGCAGTATGTGTGTGTGTGCATGTCTATTTGGAGGAATAAGACTTTACCACAAAACTTCCTGCAGCAAAATCCCAGTACTAGCAGAATAAAGTTTGCATCAAAGTCCTTTGGAAGGGTGCAGTGTGTGGATGCAGATCTGGCCCTTTGATTTATGCCTTTCTTCATTTGGATGCTATGTATTTCTCGCAAAGCTTCCTAAAAATTCACAGATAGAAAGGGATAAGAAATTGCAGCTCTCTTTTTATGACCAGCTAGACCAAGTAAAGGGAAGCATTTACCATTCCAGTCAGGACAAGGCAATTGAAAAACATCTAACCTTTTTCTGAAATTGGTTCATGCATTTCCCCATTTGATTAGAGAGAATACCAACTGTTCTAGGAATCACAAAGAAACTTTTTTTTTTTTTTTTTTAAGAAAGCTTGGATTATTACATCATCCATCTGGACAGAGATTTATTACTGCCAAAACTCTGTGCTGCAGAAACGCAGCACCAATAAATCATCATTTCACCTTGTCAATAGCTTTAGCAGGAGAGGGAACAGGCTGGAAATGTTTCTAGCCTCAATGGTACTCCAAAATAAGTTCTGAGGGAGAGGGGAAGGAGCACAGGCGGAGCTCATCACGTGGCCAGGAACCTCCAGCTTGTGACAAAAAGGAACGAGGCTGGAGACATGCCCACAGTTAGATAATATCCATAAAGCATTTGCAATGGACAGATCTGTATAAATGCTAAATGCTGTCATTTGTCTGGGCTGAGCTCTTTTCTAGGCTGAACAACTTTATTTTATTGTGTGGCCTGTGTTTACCAGGAGAGATTTTAAATTATTTCCCACTCTCCACCTTGTGCAAACATTCTGTGTTTAAGGCAGTTACTGTGAAATTCTGTGAAACAGGAGGGCTGTAGTTCCAAGGTTACTGGGATGGGAGATCACAGGACTGAGGCAGCAGCACCTTATCTGTGGTCTCATACACAGTTTCCACTTCTCACTTATACAGTATCTCTTCACCTTTTCTATTTGCAATCCTTTTCAATATTGCCTTGCTGACTGAGGATTTTGGTCCGCAGATTCATTGCTTTATGCAGTTTTAAAGACTGGATAGCCAATAGTGCTGGTTGTTTCTCTTTAAAGTGGTATTTCTGCTTTTCATTATACTTCTTAAATAGCATCCTGCTTTCATCCTACGTTTGTCTTTACTTAATTTTCTTCTAGAACTCTTCATTTTGCACTCACACTTCTCTATAGGTTAGATTTCTTGTGTTCTTTATCCTTTGAGTGTTTAGCAGCCACAATCAAATTTCCCTTAGCTTCATCCCAAGAAGGCTCAAAACAGCCAGCAAAAAGTGGCGGGATTTGTCCCAAAAGAAATCTCCAGTAAGGAAATGAAAGCAGGACTTGGTATTTCTAACATAAAGTCAAGCTATTTCACATCTGCTTTTGTGTCAGGAGACAAGCTAAATAGAAACCGCCCAGCATCTTTCTTCTTCTCAGATTGCCTTCAGGTAGGAGCTCAAAGCTGGAACAAGTGGAGAGGCCGTGTGTTTATGAGTCTCCTTTCAGCTGCCACCTATCACCTACCAAAGCTCTTAACGTATATGAGTGAAGTGCTTCAAATGCAAGGCGGTGGAATTTTACAGCAAGTAGATGGCTTTGGCTGAAGCACAGGAACTGCTTCATGAAATGTCAGCATCAGTGCAGAGACCACAGCAATACGCCATCAGTTTCCCATGCTTCCTGCTCTACCGCTGCTGTGGGCTGGAAGCTGCGTGACTGAGGACCTGCAACAACAACAGCAGTCCTGTGGTGACTGCAAGGTGTAAGCTGAAGAAGGAATTTACGCTGCCTGTTTCTACTCACAGAGTCTCCGCTCATCTTTCTGTTACCCTTTCAGGTGTTACAAAGGGTGAAGCTGTGAATGCAGCATTGACCAAGTTCTCCTGTCTGCCTAATACGCCCTGTGGGATGGCAACCCATAAAGGGGTTTTCAGCATTGCAGTGTGCAACCCTTTGCTGTCATGCCGTGTAGTGTAATTGGCTCCAAGGGAGACACTGAGGTGCTCTGTGTGGGTGTCCTTGTAAAGTACACTTGTTGGAAAATGAGATTCAGAGAAAGCAGCGAGTTGAGCAAGAAACTCCCTAACCCAGCCAGAAGGAAATGCTGAGGATGATGCCCAGGGTTAATCCCCCGAGTCTGTGGAGATCTAGAAGTAGCTGGTTCTCTGTGTGTTTCTCTTTCTGCATGAACTCCCTCTTTCAGTTGGCGCCTAATCCCAGTGAGCCACTGCCTTGCTAAGGAAAAGGGAAAAGCCTAGAAATGAGGAGAAACTGCGTGATATTTCAGCTAAAAGTCCAGACAGTTGTGTAAGACACTTACTTTGAAAATGCAAGCTTACCAGTTTGCAGCGGGGCTGTTAAAAGTAACTCCTGAGTGCCAGGTTTGTATCTGTTTTAGCAGGAGCCTTTCCTGGTTTCCCTTGCTGCAGTCACTCCCATTTGCACCCCACATGAGGAGGCAGTGGAGTGAGGAGCTGCTGGGGAGGGAGAGAGCAGCAGAGCAAGGAGGGCTGCCACCCTGAGCCTGCCTTTCCACATGCGGCAGATTTTTGGTGATCAAATATTTATTAAAGGCAGGTAGAACACATCTTTCATCATCTTGTGGGTGATTCAGTCTCATTTAATTGTTTTTCTGGAATCAGAACTGAGAGGGCCAGAGCCAGTTTTGTCTTGCAGATGCCTTGGGGCTAACGTGCAGCTTGACCACTCCTATATTTCTTTACTGTAACAGGTAAGTGCAGGTGTCTCAGGAATTTACCAGTGCAGACACAAGTAGCCTTGGCCCCTGCAGGAAGCTTTGAGGAAGCTTTGCTCTTGTTGGGTAACTCTGTTCAAGGTTCGTTCATAGTTCAGAAGGCATTTCGTTGGAGGTGTTTCATGGATGGGTACCAGTTCCAGTTCTGATTCCAGCAGATCAGCAAGTGCCGTGTCAACTAATGCAGGCCTCTTGCATGTGGTTTTTTCCTGGGGCTTCGCAGTAAGATACATCCAGAAGAAAACCAGGCGTGTTTGAAACCTGCACTTTTTAGACTTGGAGATGGATGAGCATTTCCATCAAACACAAAATTCAGGCAGACAGAGGAGACCCTTCAGAGAAATGTAAAGAGTCTGCATCGTTTTAGCAGGTAACAAAATTTGAAAGAGCTGATCAGCCACCCAGAATACAGTGCTGCCACTATCTGAAAGCTAATTCTTGGCAAAATCTCGTACTGAGGGACAAAAAAGACAAGGTGGATCTTATGGGTCCCTGTGATGTTTACAATAATGTGTATTTTCTGGAGGATCTCTGTCTCATGTTTCATGCAAGCATGCATGCTCACCAATCTACAGTGGCCCTAGCAAACCAACAACCCTTCTGCAAGGGAACTCATACAATTCCCATCAGAGCTTTTTCTTTGCTTTACTCTGGTTTATCTCTGGTTTATGAAATGATACGGATCACCAGCACAGGCCCTCCATGCACTGAGTTCTTCTTGGCAGAAGTTTCTGGGTGACCAAGAACTCTACACAGGTGCAGGTGTCCTGATGGTCTCAATATTTAAGTGCTGATCAGCTGTAAATCTGGCTGTAAGCATTATGAGAAGCACTGGTGGGTGATGGACATCTGGAAGCTGGGTCCTGTTGCAAGTGCCTGAGCTTTTGACAGTTTCTATGTGTCAGGGACCAGAAGAAGCAACCCAGCCGAAGATGGAGCTCCGTGTGTGCAGTGCATACTTAAAAGATGCTGATATCCCTCCACCTGCCCTACGTGTTTAGGTTTTCTGAATGCTCTTCCCCCGACCTTCATGGCCTACTGCTGACACACCGCTTATGGCTGCTTTTCCTTCCGCCACCATGGCATTCTGCCTCATATACCAGACAGTTTGCTTATATGGCTTGTTTTGGATCTGTGCAGCCTGAGCTGAACACAGGTAAGAAATCCTCAGCCTCAAGAGGAAGGAAGGACTATAAAACAAAGAGGAGGCAGCTGAGGACAACACTGTGCTGTTCCTTGAAGATATCTTGAATTCTGCTGGCAGCAATGAAACAACACTGTCCTGGAGAATGCAATACACTGAATATTGTGTGGCCTTCCAGGTGATGAAGAGGTGACAAAAGTCACCTGAAATACAAGGAAGGGCAGGCAATCAGAACGCCCCTGAGAGCCAAGCAGAGCAGCTGCTGACACGTATTTTGTGGGAGGCAGACTGTATGCAGTGCCATGGGCTCAGCTGCTCTTGGGTACAGATGTCTTCATTATCAAAGACAGGCTACGGAGGAGCCAGCATCTCGGGAAAGAGCACCCAAGCAGGGAGCAAACTGTGTAAATCAGAGCAGCAGGCAGGTCTCCCCTAAAACCAGCCTGGGCTCCCTTGGAAAATCACTGGCACTGACACATTCCCGCAGAACGCATTGGGCCACCAGGCAGGGTCTCCTGCCTGTGAGCTGTCTGAAAACACAAGCACCTATTGCAGCAGAGGGATGACGGCAGCCCAGCACCTCTGGGCTGTTTGCACCTCACAATCTGAGCAGCAGTAGAAGAAAAGCAGACAGCGAAAGGCGAGGGCTTGCTGTGGTGGAAAGGTCAGCTGTTCAGCTCTGCGAATGTGAATCTATTTTGCTTACCCACTTGATAATTAATGGTGTTTGCCTGATTGTCTCACTAGACTGATTATTAGTTTTACCCTGTCTGTAAATAAAACAGTCTGTGGTTAGGGTAGAACAGAATCCCTCACTGTGAGTTTGTCAAATAAATGCAGATTGCGAAACACAAACATCTATTCTGCCCTGTGAGCAAAAGCCTGCATTGTAATGCTGCAAAGGGTAGTCTGGCTGAGTAATAATCCTCCTGTGAAATGCACAGGCTCCAGAAGCAGCAGATAGTGGATCTAAAATGAGTAAGTAGTTTTGGACTTCGTTACGCCCAGCTGGTTTGTGTTACTGAAAGCGTCAGTGCTTTCACATCATAGGAAGAACAGGCAGTTTTTGACAGTTACACACAGTCACCAACTAAATGCCAGGTGAGGTTTTGGTTGAGAGGGCAGCAGCTTGTGCACGCTACAGACCGTAGATACGGTATGGAGCAAATTTGGCTTTGCAGGGAGAGTAAGGATGGCAATAGTGGAATAAAGATGCCACCAGAGAATGATGCCAGGTTAGGTTTTATGATGACACACTGCCTCTGCTGACTACTTAATCCTTCAGAGAACTCAGTACCTGCAAAGCTACGTGGTGCTTGCAAGTGGATGTGAGTATAAAGGAGGTGAACAGCTGGCCCTCATGCTTCAAACAGGTCTGTGGTTGCCAAATATTTCCCAGCACCAGTGAAAAGTCTCCCCGGAGATGTGTTGTTTCTCCTTCCTTCAGATGCATGTGCAGTTCTTGCCAGCCTGTATGACTACAAAGACAGAGGAGGAATTTGCTGGCTCTTCTTTGCAAGGTGTTTGCTCTTCTTTGACCATTCTTAAAGGATTCGTTCTGTCTGGCAATGTCTCACTCTCCTCACTGACCTGCAAGGCAGCCTACACCAGCAGCCCAGCCACCTACGTTTCAGACAGCGAAGTGAAGTGAGATAAATCTGACCCTCATGTGACAACAGCCGAGGCTGCAATCCTAAGTGACGTGTAAAAGGGCCGGTGACTTATAGTATGTTCAAAGGGAACCTCAGGAAGCATGCAAGCAGGTTTGTACTTCGCTCTGGGCCTTTTCTGATCTGCTCATCTGCACTGGCTATATTGCACAGCGTGGAGCACAGCTAATGTCTGAGGGCTACCTGCTGTCCTGCCCTATGATACACAACAGCCCTAACTAGCAAAAACACAAGAATGAGACAACACAGTATGTTGCTAATGCGAGCGAATATCTCACAGACATTTCTAATCACTGAGTAAACAACACTGAAGTTGTGTCAGCACACTTAAAACAGCATCACTTGGCATGACCATGCACGTGATTAACTAAAAGCCTTTCAAGGAAGTGATTCATTGTTTTGAGCTTGCTTTTTTTATTATTTTTATTGCATTATACATAATAAGCTGAGAAATGTGCTTTTGTTTATAGATGGCTCTGGGATAAAAATATACACAGTGTGCATCATCAGTTAAGTAACTCATGTCTGGATTTATCCTTGGATACAGACATCAGAAAAGCACAGCTGAGGGGTGGCCACCATGCCATTATTTGTTCCAGTGCCCCCCCATAGTGAGTTAGCTCGTTTTGGTGGACAATAGCTTCAGTGAAATAGTTTTCTCTGAGCATCTGTAAGAAGTTGTGAGACTCAGGATGGCTTGCCTAGTCACGTCTATTCTGAAGCACTCAGACCTCTCTTATCCTGTTGTTCTGGGTAATTTGTTAATGGATAATTGATTTACTTGGAAAGGAAAATTTCCTGCTCATAGTCAACGTTACAATACTGTCTGCCTGGATATGTAGTGTGCCAAGATACTGGCTCCCAGGATCATGTTTCTGATCTTCCACCTACTCCCAGCACATATCTGATGTCCTGGCTTACCATGTGTCCCAGCCAACAATTAGACCTAAGCAAATTAATGCAGAGCTGATATCCCAGGGTACAGCTTATCATCTTAGCTCTGCTGGGTTCTGGGACATGCAAGCTCTTCAGTGCAGAGTTAGAGCCAAGCTCTATGCATGAAAAGCAAATAACCACTAGGAGAAGAAAGTTGGCTTAGTGGCCTTTTGTTTGCTTTTCCCCGCTAACTGGGAAGTAGGAGCCATGAAGTTAAGACAGTTTTTTACATGAGACTTCCTGTGTGATCTTGAACAAATTATCAGTTAAATGTCCTGTTATTTGTAAAGTAATAATGCCTTGCTGCCGTTTGTGCCCATGAAAATCTGCCTTCAGTTCATTTAGCCTCCATACTCATTTGCAAATTGTTTCAGTTTATCAGTGTAGGACAAGTGTTAGAAATTCTCTGTTCTTAAGAACAGGAAGCATTTCGGTACTCATAGCAGGTAGTGAATGCTGAGCAAAGGTAATTTGAAAATTATTGCTATGATTATCAAACTGTAGTACCAGTGTATAATGTGCTATCACAAATGTAGTAAATAATTTGTATGCAATTTCCACATTTTATTATAGCGTCTGGAAGCTGAAGTGCTACATCCTCTCTTGTTTCTGTAGCTTAGCACTGGGAGAAGACCAAGGCTTATATTGAATTCCAGAAAGCAAAAGTCAACAAGAGCAACTGCACCAACTGCCTGCCACCTGGGGCAGAAGGGGCTCCCCTTCCCACGGGCACAGTGCCCAGGTCAAATCCCCCTGAATCCTATTTGTTTGAAAGGATTGTTCAAAATATCCAGTTTGACTTTTAGCTCTGTTGCTAACGCTGACAGCCTCCTAAGGCTTCAGAGAAAATTTTGCCCAGGACTGGACACCGCTGGGGCAGGGTGACTCAGCCAACACGACCAGCAGGCCTCAGCGTGGCCAGTAGGCCCCAGCCTCCATGCCTGGTGACTCCTCAGCAGTACAGAGAACAATTTCCCTTAGCGGAATGTCAGGAGTACATGCGAGTACAGGGCTTTCCTTTCAGCCAGAGAAGTGAGGCAAAACCCGCAGTGCTCCCGCGGCCCCATGCTGCCGCAGTCTGAAGAGGCTCGCTGTGGGGACGCAGTTTCATGGCCGCCACCCCGCTGGCCGTAGGGCCGGCAGCTGGCAGGCCGGGCCCAGCTGCCATGCTCGGTGGTGCAGCTGACAGCAGCATGTGGCTCGCTGCTCTCTCGCCCCCAGCCAAGCCGTTTTGAGGCTGAGTGAATCCACGTCGCTAGGTGCCGTCAATTTAACACTTGGTTGGCCTAAAATGCTGTCACAGCTGCCTGGGGCTGACATCTTCCAGTCACCCATGTGAAATAGCCTCTGAGGACCCACCGCCGAGTTCTGTGTCTGCCTGCGGGTGGTTTCATGGGAACAAGCAGATAAGATTGCTTTTCCCCACCCTGCCCATCCTGCGGGGGCTGCTGGCCTGGGTTTGTAGGAATGTGAATATAACAGGGCTCCTCCGGCCGCCCACGAGCGCTGGCTCAATACCAGCCCCTGGAGCTGGTGACTGCCCAGAGCGTTGCATTAGGATCCCTGTGCAGCTGGGTTGTTGAGCATTTTTCCCTAATCATTGCAGTCACCCTCTGCTTTAATACCTGATACTGTTTCTGTCCCAAGAGGATTGGAGTTTACCCCTCCTGGTGGCTATCAGCATACCCAATGTAGTGTTACTCGGTTTCTTTCTGTCTCTCCTGCCCCTGATGAGAATGCTCTTGCATTGCAGCTGCAGGACAAGAATCAGGTTCATCCTCCCAGCTTCTTTCTCCAGACCAAGTTTCTAGCAGCAGATGATATATATGTTCCACACACATTCAAAATCATCTTTTGCAGGTCAAATCTTTAGCATCCTTTAGCCAGGGCATGAGAAGAAATATTCCATACTGAGGATGCACTTACAGATGCTTCTACTGATCTGTTTCTGGCCTGCAATTCTAAAAGATTACAAACGTTCTTATAGAGCAGGTAATCTACTTCACTGAGCACAGTGTATTCCTGAAGAACCCCATAACTGTTATGGTGTGTTACTGGCCATGTCAGGAGAATGAGGCGTTTGTTGACTGGTAGGCAGTCCCTACAGCAGAGCGATGGTTTGTGGAGGTGGGGTTGTGGTGGAGACTCTCTGCCATAAACCATGGTATAAGTCACTGAGTCTTGATTTAGCCTCATGTAGGTTCAGAGCAGAGGGGTCATATCCACACCATTGCTATTTCAAGGATGTGCTTTAGAACTAGTTTTAGGGCCAGGGCATGTTATAGATGCGCTTTTAGCAGTTAAAAGGGCTGTACTTGTGAACAGACAAGAGCAGCAGTATGTTACTTTCAGCTCATTAGGACCCTACTGCAAGAGCTGTGTGCCTTGGGAGGACATTACCTGGCAGCTGGAGCAGGCAGGGGCAATATGGGTGCTGGGGCAGTGGGTGAGTGGCTTGCTACGTTCTCACCACGGTGTGTCTGCAGCTTTCTGTTGGGCTGACCAGCTTCCTTGGATCTTAAAAGATGAGCTGAACCACTAGGTTTGGATTTTCTGACACTTTGTTTATCCTTTCCTTCAGGTAAAGAATTCCTCTCATCTGAAAATCCACATTTTGCTTTTCGTACATGTTATTTTTTACCACTGTTTGGGTTTGGGGAATGCATGCTATTACCAGCCCCACCTCATCCATCAGCAGCCCCGTCGTGTTGAGCAGCAAGTGCTTCACATGGTCTCTTTCCAGGTTTGTTCCAGCCCTACCTTTTATAATACTCTGAGGCAGCAGAGTGGCTTTCTGCATCGTGGACAAGGATTTTATGCCTCGAGAGCCGGTATCCATGAGCTTTTTGTTCCAGCTGTAAAGACAACCTCTTTCCAGCATCAGATGTAGGTGCGGCTCATGCTCTCAACTTCCAGCTCCTACCCTTCACTCGCTGTAACCAAAGGAACAAAACAAAAGGCTTTCTGTTCTCAGATGGGTTAAGAATAAGGTGAAGCACTATCTTTCTCACAGTCACATTTCTTACAGTGATTTTGCCCTTGAGGACAGCATTACCTCACACACATAAAGAGAATGTCTGTGTGCTTAAATGTCAGGCCTCATGGGATAAGAGTTGCTCCTCTGTAATTGCTTATGTAGCTTTCCACAGTTCTCTCATTTGATCTTTTATTGGTTCTGGTGTAGAGTGACAGAACATGCTTGCAGAGGTTTCCTTAACACAGTGGACAGTTTTTATTTAACGCAAGGCAGAGATCTGTCGCAGCAAGTAGGAAGATGAAGACATCCAGGTAACAGTACTTAAAAGCCAGTACTGTTCTGCAAAGCAGCATGTTTGCAGTGCCCGGTCTCCCACTCAGCATATTCTCATTTAACAAACATCTTAATCTCTGTGGCTCTGCTTCACCTCCTCCTCGTTTGTCTTGACTTTCCCTGAGCAGGGAAGACAAGGGCAAGGGCAGCCACTGCTTTCCAGTCTGCACGTTGTGCCTCTGTCTCAGCCAAGGCTCCTGCTTTTACACAGCTAACTGCACGGCAGGAGCATCATTCCTCCAGGCCACTGCTAGAGAACGGCGGCACAGCTGACATCTGCCTCTCCAGCTAATCCATTGGCCCTGTGCTAATTACCTTTACACAGTAGGCTGCAGAGCTTAAGTGCAGGAAAACAGCTTGTATAAATCCAGAGAACAGCTAATAAGAATAACCACCCATTAACATATCAAATAAGATAATAAATGCTGGAGAGCACATCTGACAGCTCAGAGTCTCTTGTAATACTGTGGAGGTTTTATTAGACTTCCCAGTGTAATAGCAGCCACTTCTGCACAGCTTAGCTTATAGGAAGTGGCTTTTATTAGGGTTATAGATCAAATCAGAATGTATCCTGAGTTATAGCAGCTGGGATTAAAATTCTAGCATTACCCATTCAGACTGTCTTCTGCCAAGGCAATGTTTCATGCTGCTGTTCAAGGACCTTAGGGCCACCTCCGGGGAGAGCAGAGCTCTCCAAATCCAAGCATTTTACCAACAGAGTCCAGCGCAGGGACTGGGAGAAAAGGGGCAGAAGGCAGGCTACTGATGTATGCCTTGGAGGCCCCTTACGTGCTGTTTTAGTCAGACCTAACTCACACCTGCACCAGGATTCCTGCGTGTGAAGATTGTTTGGCATTAGTCCTTACTGCAGCAAGCACAGAAACAAAAGAAATATGTTTGGAATTATGCTAGCTGGGATGAAAAATGTGGGACTAGCAGTCAGAGGAGTTTTTTGAGCTTCTGATAGATATTCTGCTCGAGGGTCTCAGATCTCTTCCCAATCTATCGAGGCATGTATGTGACATCTCTCTGCAGTATAAATTGGCAGCTAATGAAAAGCAGTTCTCTTTGCCATGGGATATAGCAGAAAATTAGCAGCCTGTGTCAGTGCTTCCCAGGAGAGTGTAAATGCAGAAGGAGAGGACTGCCAGATGCCTTGGAAACCAGAGTGGCCACATGAGATGCTGCACAGGCAATGCAACCATCAGCTGGAATTCCACATTCCTCTTCCAGCTGAAGTTACTGGGGGATCTATCATGGCCAGCTCCCATCATCAGGTGGGTCAGGACCTTTCAGTCTCTGGCTTCACCCAGGAAGGAGTGCTGCAGCAATGCAGAGCTGCAGGACACAGCTAGGGCATGTTTGGAAGGGAAGAGAGCCAGCTGCTGACTCACCCAGCCGCTGTGTGCAGCATGGAGCTCTTCTCCTGGCACTTGTCTCCTAAACACAGCTGATCCCCTCCTGTGCCACGATTTCCTCAGGTCAGCCACTGGGACCTTGGCCATTCTCCTGCCTCAGGGCTTTTCTGTAGATGAATGTCCAGATGGACCGTTTTCCAAAGAAAGCCATCTTCTAAAGAATTACCCTCCTTTGCAACGTGCTCATGCAGCAGTGTTGTTTAATAGTTCACTTGGACACCGCTGACAGCGGCACCTCTCTGATGCCGTGTCAAGCAGGACTCTGTCAGGTCTGCAGCTCACTGATTTGCCATGGAACCAGTTTAGCTGCATCCCAGCTCACACACTCGTGCCAGGATGCTCTTTGCAATTGCAAATGCCACTCGAAAGAAGCACATACCTACAGTTTGATTTCCTCACCTGCTCCATATCATGATTAGCTTGGCATATTCCAGAAGCTGACAGCAGCTGCCTCATTGAGTTTCACTGGATGGGCTGGCAGTGTTTTAAAATCCTGATGCTCGTTTATTCCCCTTGCACAAACAGCATGTGCTTATCTTTGATGAGCTTGATGCAAACCTAGCTGAACTCTTTGGGAGATGTTGTGCTACCCTCAGTGTGCTTGGAGCTAGGCCCATAGGAGCCTGCAGTCCGTTTTGCTAGTAAGAGATATATTCAGGCTTTGTTCCTCTCAAGAGAGATAAAAGCTGAATTGGAAAAGTGATGTCTGAGAAGGCAGAGAAGGGGGCTATTAGCTGTCCCACCACAGGATATATTCTGAAATACTGGTGCATTTATAAAGCCTGCTTCTTTGCATGGAAAGGGAGAGAAGATCTTTTCTGGGGAGTAGCTGTTGTTTCTGCTTATCCCTAGATCTGATCCCAAAATGAAAAATAACAGATCAAGAAGCAGACCTTATGAAAATTATTGGAAAAGAGTGTTCATGAAATCTGACACCTTCAATTGCTCCAGATCAGGTCTTCAAGGTGCAGAGAATATCAATAATCAGGGAAAACATTTCTTTCTCTTTCTATGTCTCTGTCTTCTAAATTATGTTTTAAAATCCCTTAGGGACATTTACAGCCTGCCTAAATTCCACCTAAACGTCTGTGCCTGGAGTGGGTTTAGTGCCTCTGGAGAGCAAATGAGAGAGCCTGAGGAAGTGTGGAGCGAGAGCGTGCTGAGCCCTACAGCAGGGAACTCTTGGTTGTGTGTAAGCCAGCTGAATACACCCATTTTCTTCTGTTTGTTTTTGGTAATGGTATCAGCTGGTTTAAACATTTATTTCTATCCCTTCTTTTCTAGGAGACTGGCCATGTAGGATGAGAAAATAATCCTTTGGCTTATAAGGAACACAAGGTACAAAATTATCCTCTATTCCCTGGGGTGCTTTGGCTCATTCCAGAAGGAAGATCTTACGCCTGTTGTCCATGAACCTTGTGGTTTCACACTATCTCTCATAAGGAAGTGAGACTTCTTGTGAGTTACCACAGTAACAGCAGGCCAGAAACAAACACCCATTTCAGCTGCACATTTTATGTGTTAATAATTGTACTGTAATCAGAGTCTCAGATGAAATGCGTGCAGAGTTGTATTTGAATAAGACAGTTTGTGGCTGGGTGTCTTCATCCTTAGGGCAGAGCCAGCCTCTGTTGGCATGCTGGCACGCGTGCAGGTGGGTTGTTCTGCCCAGGCTCCCACCAGCCCTCCTCAGGGGCAAAGCAATGGGAAGAGCAGGTGTAAAACACATTGTTCATAAGGCCAGTGCAAACCTTCCACTGAATGGTCTCCTTTAGATCATCAGAAAGTGCTGGCAGAATTACTGAGGTCCTGGAGACTTAAGGACCTTAATATTTTATTAGTCATCAAACAGAAACAGCCACTCTCAGTTCTGTGGGGCATTAGGAACAAGGCACCTAGGGATGTCAAGCTATGAGGGAGCCCCTCCCTGGGGTCTGCAGCCTTCTAGGACACCAGTGGGAATGGGGAGAGAAAGGCAGAAGAAAGTAAAGTGATTTATTTTTTGGAGGATTTTATCATGCTCACAGAATAGATGCAGCCAACTTCTGCTTTGTAAAACAACACAGACTTTGATGTCATCTTTCCAACAAAGCACCCCTTATTGCCCCTGACATGTGCTGTGGGGACTGGCAGCTCTCTTCCTTCCCATTTCCTTCAACTCCAGCTCCTGCACACTCTCTGCACCTCCAGTCAGCCATCCTGGAAGGCAATGGGAACTGGGGCTCATTCCTCTCCATCTGTGCTACCTATCTGTCTGCACTATTCCTGTCCATCGTTGGCTCTTCTCCCTGCAGTATCTACATGTCTTTAAGGTATTTATCTTCCTACTACCACACCAGAATAGGGAAGTTCTGTGGCCTTGAATTTACAGATGAGCAATTAAGGCATGGGAAGTGCCTCCTAGATCCGCAATGGCTTTTAATGCCTGCGTGTGTTTGTGGAGCTTGTCCTAAGTGACCTTCGCTAGGTCACACACCAAGTGTGCGAGAGGAATAGGAACTTGGCCAATGCCTTCCAGGAATTAAACTGGCACCTAGGCCAGTGCTCTCCTTCCATTACTGACTCCATCTCAACAAGACTGATCTGCAGCCCATGCAGTCCTGGCCCTGTGACTTTGGTTCTTACCATTATCTCTAACCAGGGTTTATTGCAGTGTGTTCGGAAAGGATCAGTCACGAGTAAGCTCCACCTCTGCCTCCAAAATTTACAAATCCCAGTGTTTCATCCAAAGGAACACTGAATGTTAATGCCATACTTTGCCAAATGCAACAGCTTATCACGGAGTATTCTGGGTGTTTTACAGCAGTACAAATACCTGAGTAAATGAATCCTGAAAATTAAAGCTTTTCGGGATGTAGGAGATCACTACTCCCACTCTGGGGGGGAGAGGGGGTCTGAACTTTCCAAGCTTTTGGGGCTCTCACATGTTAATTTTTCAAGCCTGTAGCAAGAATTACTGGCAGAAATTAGTATCCTGTGCAAAGATCAGTTTTTTCCTGGTTTTATGATTATAAACACACCACGACCTTTAGACGGAAAGAATATTACTACATATAATTATATGGAAGTGAAAAAAAAAAAAAAAAAAAAAAAGCTTTGCCGCTTCACAGATAGTTTGCTCTTGCTTTTATGTTCACTGGCCTCATAAAGAGCCTTTGTGAGTTGTTTTCTTGCCTAATGCTGCTGTAGTAGCCCTCCCTTGAACTTCTCATCTGCCAGCCAAAGCACTCTGAATAAGGCTTACTCCATGCACCTGACTTCTCAAGCATCTGCTTGTCACTGTGCCTGCAAACCTGTGAATGAAAGGGTGGCAACTGCAACGCATTTCAGATACATCCACATAAGTACCTTATTTTATTCTCTTTTCAGGATGGACACAGGGTCATTTCTATCTTGTGCATCCTAAGTAGCTTATGGGGACAATGGTGCTTGCAGTGTGTTTTTTCCAATGAATATTTATCTACACAAGAGCCTTTGGCAGTCTCAGGGAGTCCAAAAATCAGAATGCACCTACACAGATCCTTGCCCTGAAAATACCCCTCTCCAGAATGAAGCACGGAAATAGATGCATTCACTGACCCTCTGGTTTGTAGACAGACTAATGCAGTTACGCGTTTGCTGTTCAGACACCTTTCAGATTGTGTCTCTAAATTCCCCTTCAGCCCCCGCAGTCCAGTGGGGACTTTTTGAAGAGGAAACTCTTCACTTCATGAGTAGTTGTGTAAGGGAGATCCATCCATATTTCAAAAAGACCTTTTGGAAAATCGTATATGCTGTATGAGAGATACCTTCAGTTAGTCACACCACACCCCCCAACAATTCTGTAGGGTGTTGTGCATCAGTAGAGCATAAAACAAGGTGATTCTCTATTGAGAAAGTTCATTTCCCTTTGACCTTCACCAACATTTCAGCCATAAAGGCCTGAAGAGTTCTTCGGCCTTGGAGATACGGTTACAAAGGTGAACACTATCTGAAATGGGGATGAAAGGAGAGCGTTGCTTTAGTTACGAAAACATGAGGCTAGCTTGGTTTCATCCTGAGCTATCTGCTGACTCGCTTTGACCTTGAGCAAGGCCTCTTTATGTTTTCCTGATGGTTAAAAGGAGGTAATAATATTTTCCTTCCAGGAAATTTATGTGAACATAGCTCAGTATTTCTAGCGCACTCATCTGGAAGATACAGTGGGGGCATGACGTTGTCTTCCCGTGTAGGATAGATGGAAGAACCACACTGTCCGTAGCGTCACAAGCCCCCATTCAGGATGTGATATTTCACCCAAGACAATGCCTTTCCCCTGCCCCTGTAACTTGTTTATTTTTTCTTGAACGATTCAGTCGAAATAATTCTGCAATTCCAACATTAGAGCTAGGAAACAACAACAACAAAATCTGTCCCCTCACAAGTATTTTGGTAATTTGGCTTAGACAGATTCTGGCGTCGCCGTCTGATTGGGGCAGGGTCGAGTCATTTGGTGTAAAATCCCTTTCAGCATAAATTATGTTCAGACACAACCCCTTGAGGATAACACTTGGCACATGCTCTGTGGTGCTGAACAGCGGAAAACTCTGGAAATGTCACTTCTGTCGAGCTTGAGCCTCTGCCCACGTTATCCACGTGATGGTGGAAACCACAGTTCTGCGCGATGTTTGAGATATAAAATGAGGGCTGTATTCTGATATGAGGATTTCGGAAATTCCATGGGCAAGTGCTCTGTCTGAGATTTTATGCTGAGGGATGTGGTCCTGTAGGAGGTTCTGGACAAAGCTGTCTTTACACAGGCAGCAGTAACAACAGTTCCACCCTCTCAGGTAGTGGTGAAATTCCACCTGAAGTCCTTTGTCTCAGCTGGAAGCAGGCACAATGGAGGCAAAAGCACAGAAAAGCAACAACCATGATAAGAGGCATAGAAAATGTGACCCTTGGGAAGGAGGTGAAGGCACGGCACCGAAAAGAGAAGGCTGAGAAACAGCACGGCAACTCAGAACGGATTGGTGCAGACGAGGCAGCACCTGTACATTAACTTGAATGCCCGTTGAGGGAAGGGTAGGAAAGGCTCAGTTCCACCAGCAGCTCAAAGATCTAGGTAGGATATTAGGTAAGTCTTTCTGTCTGGAAAAGGTGACAAAGCGTTAGGACATTCTAGCCAGTGGTATTGATTTCTTAAGGCGAGGAAGATTAAAGTGTCAGGGATGGTGACCAGAGCCTGTTAGCCTGCCTGAGTGCAGAAAGTTGGAGGAGGTGATCTCCCAGGCCACATCCCAGCCTGCCAGATCTGAGTTTATCTTTGGGAAATATTGATTTTGGCATGTAGTTAGCGCATGGGGAAACTGAGCCAAATAAATTAATGTATCTGGAAACATCACTGACTTTGAGAATGAGAACATGCCCTTTTTGGAAAAAAAAAAAAAAAAAAAAAAAAACCACCCAAA